>JASSUY010034070.1:8902-23359 GCA_032466535.1 Forpus xanthops
TAAAGTGGGGGGGAAAAGAAGGTTGGGAGGAGTGAGTGGGCAGGCAGATTGATTTACGCCTCAAACCACGACAGGGGCCACAGGATTATTTGATATGGGCCAGCCAATTCCAAGTAATCCAATAGTTTAAGGTATGGATGAAATCTTTTTGTAGAGAATAGAACCTTCTACTAGTTCTACTAGTTGTGTTGCTTTGTTATGTGTTTGAGAGTTTTTTGTTTGTGTTTTGTGTGGGGTGTGTGAAGGTTTTGTTTGTTTTTAATTACAGAAAACTCAAATACCCTGAAATTGTAAGCATTATGCAGACCTATATCACAAGACAGTTTCTTTTCAAAGCAGATTTGAATATAATGTTTTGAGCATCCTTATGATGAATCCCTGGAACTCTTAGCAAACCAGGGGCCTAAATGAACACAACAGTCTAAGGAAGGACAAACATGTGAGTACCGGTGCTCAGAACATGTAGAGTGATGTTTGGCCATGCAACCTACTAGTTAGTTATATAATTTCACAGGCAGATACAAAGACTTCATAGCTATTAATAGCCTCCAGCCATACCTATGCATTGTATGTGAGCTTTGTGGGCCCAAAATTCTTTGAAACCTTGAAATTGTACATTTCTGTTATGAGCGGTTTTCCTTCAGCTGGAGTTTGAGCTCTCATAAACCATTTGGCTTTGCAGTAGGATTCAGTGGGACCTTCCTGCCATCTCATTTTGCTCCACGACATGATGCCTTCCTAAGGGCAAATCAATCACAATATCCTGCAGTGCATCCATATAGCAAGTAAGCATAACCTAATGTGCTTTCAAAAGTACATGGTATTTCTCTACAAGGTGTGCTAGTTGGGTTGCTGTAGAGCTGACCCTTGAACAGGTTTTGCAAGGAAGCACTGTAAAGAAGTGAAACATTCAGCTTGAGCTTTAGGTTATTTCTACACAGTTGCCTATATACAGTTAGTAAATTTAGCTAGCCACTTGTTAGATGATACCAGTTAGTAGATGACATTATCAGCACCAAGCTAGAAGTGAAACAATAATTTTAAAGTTCATAGTTTCTTAAACCTTCCTCACACCATGTATTTTTGGCATCCTATTTCCCCTGTTATGTTCAATAATGTCCTCTTCTGTGATGCTGTTCTGTACGTTGCTCATCCTGTTTGCGGTGGCTGTGCTCAACAAATCCTTTGCAATGGCAGTTCATATTAATGTTAGAAACTGACTTGCAAAAAACCCTGATCTTTTAAAACCACTGTTTATTATATATGCTTCATTTATAATTTAGAAATCAATTTCCCAGTAGTACTGTGAACATTCCAGAAGACAAAAAGAATGTCTGGCTGATGGAAGCCAATATCAGTGAGAAAAAAAATGACCTGTCCAATTGAATATATATGGATGTTGATAATAATTACATTATGTGGCCTGCTTAAAACTGGTCATACTCCATCACTCTCATGACAAAAGCAAACCACTATGATCAGCATCAGAGATGATGGAGTTCTGTAGCAAAGCACTTATTTATTTTTGAAGAACAAGTATTCATTTTTTAATATAAATTTGTGTGAACAGCACACATTTTAGAACTATACTAAACAAACAACTCCAAGTTCTCCATGAATTTTATTTTTTCCTTCAGTTATTCACAGGTTGAATGTTTGTTTATTCACTCAGTCTTGGTAACTAGGGAGATATTTTCCCCTGGCTTCCATCCACTGTCCAGTGGAGGGCTAAATACAAGCAGTGTGTGATATGCCTATTCAGTGTGGAACATGTGTGTCCCTGTGAAAAACATGTATGTTCTGTACAGGGCTGTACCCAGTTCAATCAAGGTGTACTGCAAGCTATGGAGCTGCTGAACATGATATAGATCATTCTTTAAGAAGATAAAATTTGAACTGTGTTCCAAAGCTTTATGCCTTTTAGTATGTTTCTAATTGGCTCTTGCTATCTCAAAATCTAAATCTCTTGAATTTCCCTTTCACTGTTTAGACAATTTTGCTGCCTGCTATTAGGTATCTATAATTGAAAGAGTTGACATTTATATGCTTTCTTGGGATGCACAAGTCAAAGGAATCCAACATTATAAAACCACTCAGCAGTGACAAAATGAGATAAATCCATAATAACTTACGTATAGATTTCACATTCCAGACTTCATGCTGGTGTTCTTTCATTGTTAAATTGTTTGTACCTATATGGCTATCAGTTTAGCAAACACCTCTTCAATTGTATAAGCTATTGGGCAGGAAAGCTGTTCTGGCAGAAAACATGGAAACATCTGCATCAATAACCATCTTTATAAAAATGTTTGTTACTGGAGCTGAGAAGCTTTCCCATTTGTCTAGGGGTGGAGAGTTGTAAAAAATTTCTCCTGAGGGAAATGGTGCCAGGTCATTATTGCTCTTCACAGAAATGCTTTGGGGAAATACTTAATATTTCTTGACTTGAGCTCTACAGTAGTTTTATAGAAATAGGTATTCTGGTCATGTATCTCCAGTAAATTAAAACCCCAGAAAAATGCTAGAAAATAGAACCTGAGAGTGTGCAGTGCACACTTCAGTGTGTCCTTAGTTTCATTTTTATATGACCTGAGGTAATCTGCATGAATTTCAGACTGGGATATATGAAATGAGATGAATGAAGGTCTGCTCTTGGAAGCTGTTATTCATCAATCTATTAACTCAGGATTTTCTTTTAAATTTTAATCTTCCTGCTTCAGCTATATTGAATTAAACTGTGACGCCCAGGCAGTTAAATTTTCTCCTTGAAATATAAACTTTGATACAGTGTTTGCACATCCATCTGCTTTCTGAGGTGAGCAGATGTGACCACTTCTACTGCAGTGTGAAGGAAGAAAACATACTATGTCTCTCTTTTCCTGGGAAAATGCAATATGCCTCTAAGTATTTATTAATTTGGATGAATGGAAATTAACCAGATTATCTTAGAGGCAGTGCACTCTTCATTTTGTAATTGGTGCTGAATCTTGTATTTATAGCTGTTTAATTTTTTTAATGTGAAATGAATTTTTCATTGCTGGTTTCCACTAAAGAACATAATGCTTTAAGCATAACGTCTGAACTGCCATTTCTTTCTCAGATTTGCTTGAATTACTACAGTTGTTTCCAGGTAAACACAGGAATTATCGACTGAAGAGCCCCCCAAGGTAGACAGTACATTTTAAAGGTCATGTTTTAATGTCCTACCAAAATATTGTGATATATTTACCATGTTTAGTTGCTGAAATCAAAGACTATAGGAAGAGCTTGGTGATTGTTTTTAGTAGGTCATATGTTTTAGAACATCTCTATATAAATTTAAATTTAGAAATAGTAATGTTTAAATGTTTAAGTGGAAGTAATTTTAAATAAGCCTTTTATCCTTATCTTGGCAATACCATCATAGTCTATGATCAAAGAGTAAATCTGAGTATGTTGCATGTTTTTCTGTCATCATGATACACTGCTTTGTTAGGCACAGAATTTTTGCACATCCTATATGAGTGACACAGTCCAAGTGAGATAAAGTGTACAAGCCCAGTGACGGATTTAAGAAAAGCTCATCAGTACTCATAATTGGTAATTTTATTGCATATGCCTGTATTGTATGTACAACATGAGCACAAAGTTTTGATAACTTGCCCTCCTAATAAATATATAAAGTTATAAAATACTTTTTTTTTTCAGAATTCTTTTTAACATAGATTCACTCTTGCTGAAGAGAGTACCTAAATATAAAGCCAAGCTGGAAAAGATAGATTTATTGGAGTAACAGCTGCCACCACTACTGGTAAATGCTCAGTATCTGATGTCTAGCTGCTGTTAAATCACGTATGATTCCTTAGGCTGGGAAAATAAAGGCAACTGTGTACAGCAGTCTGTGTGAAACCAGGGAGAAGAACACAGTTTGCAGGGAGATCTGAAGACCACACATATGCTAATCTGCATGCACGTGGCTTTGGTGTTAATTGCAGTCTCAGCATCTGTGTAAATAGTTTGCTTATTAAAATGCCGTGTTAGTGTTATAAACATAGAGTATTTGTATTATTGTCCAGTACCTGATGGAGAAACATGTCAGCAGCAATAATTCCAGAGAGACACAACTTCCCTTTCAAATATGATTAACTAGAAAAAAAAAAGCTAGGAGTAAAGTAAGCAGATGTCTTGAAGGGACTTTAAAAAAGGTGCTGGTTTATTTCCAGACAAAATAACCAACACAAACAAGGAAGTGGTAAAAAAGTGAGTGTGTGCACAAAGGACTAAAGATCAGAAAATAACAGAAATTAACTGTCCTTTTTGGGAAATGATGGTGGAGAAGCAAATAAGATGCTGTTGTGCCTGAAACACTGGGAAGACTGATGAAAGTACTTAATAAGTGATGTGATCCCACAGAAGGAGATCATAGAATCATAGAATTGTTTGGGTTGGAAAGGACTTTAAGTTCATCTAGTTCCTACCCCCTGCCATGGGCAGGGACACCTCCCACTAAACCATGACACCCAAGGCTATGTCCAACCTGGCCTTGAACACTGCCAGCAATGGAGCATTCACAAGTTCCTTGGGCAACCCATTCGGACAAGAGGCTGTTGTGCTGGTTTTGTCTTTTTCTACTTAAAGACAAGCAAAAGAGGAAATAATTATACCGAGAGCTGAGAACTCTTGTATGCTCATGAAACTCTGCAAACTTTACAAATTCCTTGTCAATGACAGGTTTGTATGTGCCAGACAAGTTTCTCATAGGGAAGACTGTCAAGAGACATATATCCAGTGCAACAGCATAGCTTCCAATAACCAAGACTGTTGCACTATCCAGGGACGCTATTAAATCAGTAGTGGAATCAAGGGAAAAAAGAAAACCCAACAAACCAATGTATTGGCTCAAATTAAAGAAAAACATCGGGGCTGATAGTGTGATCCAGGGCAGATGTCAGAAAACAGTATGAAAAGCAGAAAAAAATAAAAAGCCCAGTTTGTTGGCAGAGAGGAGGACTAAAGATACTTCTTATCCCAAAAGTGAAACTACCATAGGCGCAGGAATCACCAGTGAAGGAAGCCTATAGGAGAGATGTTTGTTATATGTGAGCAATCCCAAAAAGTGTGTGTGTATATTCATGTCAAACAATGTTTGAAGCTATGTTATTGGACTGGCGACCAATTAAATCCCAGCTGAATTAAATACCAGCTGATAAATGGTTAGGTTTAAGAAGGGTGCCTACCAAGTCATGAAGCACAGTAAAACCTTTTCAAGTCAGTGGAGTGAGTACATTCTGTCCCTAAGAACGCCTTCTCCCCAGATGATGTTATTTGTTAGACTTTCCAGTAGTCCAAATGCAGGTGTACCTCCCACTGTTAAACAGCAATGAAGTCCTTGGAAAAGAGAAATGAAAACTGTCTAGCAGCATCTAAATTGGAGACTGATAATACATTTCAAGGAAAAGGACACCTACAATGCTGGGCTATTTTAGAGGAATATTCCCATGTTTACTATGTGAGACAGTGAAGTGTTTCTCAGCTCTGTGTAAAAGGGAACTGGCAAACATACCAATGAACTGCCATACCGTGTACAGTAATTATTTATACCAGACTACAGAGGTAATCTAGCTCCACAAGAAATGGACTCCTCAGGTAATATCAGAACATGTACTGAAGTCACACTGGAAAAAGTCATTAGCCTTATTCAGAGACTGAGGATGCAAGATCTGCTTTAGGATAAAAATACCATTTTAGATGAAGTCAAGTATAAATTTTGGTATAGTAGGGCAGTACAACTACATTTACTGGTATCATTGGGCTGGCACTGCTGGCCATGAGTAGCTTTCAGTATCTGGCCATCTTCAAAGGAGTTCTAATGTTAACTGAAACACCCACTAGAAAAAGTCCTAAGAGCAGTACTGATGACATTCTTGAAAGTAAATGAGGCATCAAGACTCAAGCAATGTGGGTCCATAATGTGAAGGTGCAACAATTTATAAGCAAGTACTGTGAAGAGTGTATTACTGAAAATGGCCAAGAGGAAGCAAAGGGGAACTGAGCTATATAGGCTTCTAGGAAATTAAGATCAGGCCTTGACATGCTATTAAGAATATGTAAGACTGATGTATTGTCCATAGCCAATAGTCTATAAGGACGAGTAACTCTTCCTAGATACTGCTTGCTTTTACAAATAGCCATTGAGGCAGGTTTTAACACAGTGAGGCAGCATAATAAGAGACATGTCATGAGTCCAGGAATAGGCATTTGAAGAATGCTATGTTCTTCAAATACTATAGCTGCTGTACTTACCTGAAGTATTTGTCCTGCTGGAAACCAAGGATGTTATGAGTGCTAAGGCAACATCTTGCAGAATTTGTTAGAAAGCATCAAGAGGTGCAAAAAAAGGCTATTAGAAAGTCACAGACTGAGCTTTTTGCAAACCAGTATTTTTACTAGCTCACATCTAGGTACCAGCGCTGTGAGCAGTCTCAACAAAAAAGCTGTATTCTGAGTACACTCAAATGACTGAGTGTTGTGAAGACTCTAGAGCTGCAGCATGAAGCAAGAGTCGCTACTAATAGCAGATACTGAACTGGCTTTCCTGAACACAGTGCATGCTTCTATGTGAGATGGATTCCAGCAATGTACTGTAGTATTATATTTGCTTCTTTTTTTTGAGATGTGTATGTGCTCTCTCAATGCAACAGTGTACTGGAAGTGGCAATTAGAGTAAAAAAGTTTGCAATCAGGCATTGACCAGATTGCGAGAACTAAGTACCAAATGAAGCTCTCTTATATGAGATAATCGATGAGCTGTGTGGTTGAGATGTTTTGTGTATAGAGATTTAAGTCATTATCTTAGAAGCCAGTATGAAATGGACAACATCTTGTTTTGAAATTACGGACATCACTACAATCTGTGAGAAAGCAGACAAACATCTAACTGAGATTATGTCTGTGACTGGGTGATGAATTCAAAGACAGTATACAATGCTGTGCTGACACAGGAGAGACAGAAAAAAATAACTAAGAGCAAACCAGAGAGAACACCAGAATGCAGAATGCAGGGAGCTGCCACTTGGAAGTCTGTCCTCCAACAGCAGCTGATACATTGAGAAAACAGTAATGGACATTGCAAAAAGATTACTAGAGCTGCTTGCTCACTGTAGGAAGTCCTAAATGAACAGCAGCTGTATTCAAAGGAAAGACTATGTTGTTACTGTGGACCTCTTAATTGAAAACATCTACATACAAAGGAAGGGAAAAAAAAAAAACAAAGCAAAAGAGGATCCTGAAGTTCTGAAGGAAATCAAATATAATATAAATATTGTGCATGAAGAAACAGTAACCTTAGATTTTGAATATACATTCAGTCTGGTCAGTTAATTTCACTTAGGCGGTAAGTGAAGTAGGAAATAGAGAATGGTAATGAGAATGATTAGAGGCATGGAAAGAGTTCCACATATGCAGAGATTAAAAAGATTAGGGTATTTACGTAATAGCAGAGATGAATAAAAGGTGAAATGAAAGAGGTGTATAAATTATTGATTTAGAGAAGGTCAAGAAGATGCACCAATTTAACTGTCTCAGAATATAAGAACAATGGGTTCACAATGAAGTCGTAGCCTTTCAATTTAAAACTGAAATCCTTTTTACATAAATGTGGCCTCACTGCTTCAAGATTTTTTAATAAAAGGGTCTGACATTTCTTTCTGTCTTGGGTAATCATCAAATAACACATGATCTGCATATTTAAGAATCCTTAATGTATTGCTGCTTACAACAGGTTTCTAAGACAGGAAAGTGCCCATAACCTAGTGAGCAGGACTGGCACTGAGGGTGCACTAGGTACTTTGCCCTGGACCACAGGCAGTATCTCTTGTAGAGCAAAACCGATTTTTGTAGACCTGAATGGTAGATTGGTACCTTAATATGTGGACAGTCTTTTTTGCCATTATTTATTTATGTTGGTAATGCATAGTCTTTCTGTTATAGCTGGCCACACAATTTCTTATAAAAGCACTTGGGTCATGTGCCATGGCTCTTCCATGGTTGCACGTAATGGACTGACCAGAGGATTTGCACTTGCACAGGAGATTAGATTAATCCTTACTAAACATGGCCAAATCAATGAGATTGAGTATGCTTGCTAGATCTGATGCTTCCCTGAAGTGACGGAAATATTGCTGATGCATGATGCAGCGTTTGTCCATACTTATCTGCCACCTCCAGAATCATTGATTTGTCCCCAGTCCCTGCTGCTTTCGTTCACAAGAACCCTTCACTGCCATTTTCCCATTTTTCTGTGATTGCCACATACTGGGCTGCTGGAAAAGAAGACTGGACATAGAACTATTCAGGTGGCAGCTCCCTCCTTACTTGGCCTCAGGAATAATAAGAGAAAAGAGCAGCCAAACTTGATCAATTGTTTTAACAAGTTATATACGGCCCATGTTTCTAGATGGGCCTTCCGACTTCACAGGGACACAAGTATGTTTGCATCATTTAGGTGCACACGGTAATGCTGATTTGTATTAGAAATACTCAAAGGAAAGGCTATCATCTGGGACATAAGTTTTCAGGATGTAATCTAACTGCTACCTGCCAGAGGTGAGGGAGGAATTTTATGAATCAATATGATACCAAACAGTTCCTTATCAAGGAAGAAAGTTTTAACTGTTGCATAAATTACCGCCTGTGGCTACTGTGCAAGACAGGGTAACAGATTGAAAAGACTATTACTTTAATTGCAAAAATTCATAAGTAAGATATAAACCAGTAAAAATGCAACAGTGAGCTATATGGAGGCTATTTGGAGGAATGAATGAAACCCCAGGCTTTACTGTTTGGTCCTTCTGCTTGCTAATCCTGGTTACAAAAAGATGTTACACAAACGCATCTTGTTTTCCTTATTATGATGTGATGATGATAATTGCCCTTCCTGCAGAACCCAATAAATATATTGCTCTCTGGTTGGGTTATTGACTTTTTCGTTGACTATACAATGCACTTTTCTACAATGGCATGAAAGATAAACCATGCAAACAAAGTTGTTATTTTTTTAATATCTCTTCTATCTTTGTCATCTTGGATCTGCATTAAGTTGTAAATGTAAAGCTTTGCTAGAACATCTTGTTAAGATACTTGGCTGTTGTGAGATTTAAAAAACAAACAAAAAGCAAACACCAACACAAAACCAACAATAGAAGTTTTTACTTCTAGTTCAAGACTCACTTCCAACAGAGGCAGGCTAACAAACATTGCAGTTTCAACCCAACAAAAAGGATTGACCAAGACCTCCTGCAACTTGAACTCTAGAGCTCTGCTATTACATCAGCCATAACTCTTGCTTTTCCTAATAGCCACCTGCTCTTGTTTTTGTCTTCCTTGTTTTTAAATAGGTGGCTGAAATTGGAATTACTAGTGTCTTCTATCATGGCACACATGGTTCTCTGTGTCAACCAAAACCACCTCAAATAATAATATTCCACGGTTTTGTCCTTATTCTTACTACAGCCGTGATCTGACTGGGGGTCTAGGTAGATGAACAACAGAAATTGCATCGCTATAGCCACTGTCAGATAAATGCTGGTGCAAGAGATGTAGCGTATTCTAGTTCCCTTGTAAATCTGTGCCTCATAGCCAAGATAGGTCCTTTTCTTCAGTCATTTACCACTAGGGATTTCCTACACTTACTGCAGAAATATTTGCAATTAGGTAATCAAGTAAATAGCATTGCAGTTCACAGTCTTTTTTCCATTACTCCTGCCTTAGATCATTACAATTTATCTCTGCAGTGACTTGATTTTGTTTTCTATTGGCAATGCTTCTTTGCTTTGTGGCATCATACTTCTTATTTTTATGCCATGATCATGAAAGGCAAATTAAAAATAATTGGTCCCAGAACTGATCCTCAGGTGACTGCTCCTTTAAACACAGTCAACTATCCAACACTCTATTTTTCCTTTAGCAAGACCCATCTAAGAGTTCCTCTTTTACCTCTTTCTTCTCTGTTATTAGTTATTAATTTCCCACCTAGCCCTGTGTCGGCTGTTGTACTGAGGTCTAGACAAAGATTTTGTTTTAAAGCCAGCTTTCTTCTTAAAAGAACTCTGTCAAGTTGAATGTGGACTTAGCTGCCTTTGAATCCATGTTGTATTTATTTCTGTCTACCAGCATTGTCTGTTTGAAAGTGCTGTGTTCCACTGAGGTCCAAATAGTGCTGTAACTGGATCACTTTTTCTATCCCCACTGCTTCATATAAACACAAGTTCCATAATTGCTGCTATCTATTCATATGGCAACTTGAGACATTATCAAAAATACATTCATGTGAATGCATGTTCTAAATCATTTCAATACCAGTTTGGAAACTGGCAGATACCATATAGTTCATGAAGCCTCTTGAGTTTTTTTTCTACCTCCTCTGCGGTCAGCACCATCTCACACTTTTATTCCCAGTGTCTAGCTTTTCTTTGTCCCCATGTCAAAATCATGGCCCTTTCTGAAGCTTGATGAAGTATTCGTTTAATTTTTCACTTATTCATCTTGTTTTTCACAGTTTAACACAAATTAGGGGAACTGCTAACTGCTGAAACTTTTGAGATTGTTCTGAAGGATCCACCCCACTGCTGCATACTGTCAAAATCTCATAGCTCTGAGAACATTTCAGCCAGTTCCTTTGTAACTGAAGACCTGGAAGAAGTTCCTTGCCCCAAGAATAATTTCCAGTTATTCTAGCAACATCACTTTAGCTTTTTGTCAAAGCCTCTTAATTGCTCAGTGCAGATATATGTATATACATATGTAAATAAGATGAAATCCTTGATTCCTGTACATTTCAGCCTGAGGCCTCCAAATCATTTTCTTTATCACTTCTTATCACTGGAATTTAAATGGTAGATAAGCTTTTCAAGGACATGCCTAACCTAGCTTTTCTTTCTGTGGCTGCTGTCTGTGAGCTGGGTTTTTAGCTGTTAGCACACCTAAGCACTTTTGCTCATCCTGCTCTTGGTGGCTTCCTCTGAGCTCTGAGTCAAACTTTCCCCCATGCTGAGATGTTATCTGTGGTTTGTTGTGCCTTTTTAATGCTTGGTTTCTGTCTTGAAAGTTCTCCGTGGTCTGCAATTGATGTCCTGATAAAAGCATCTTACTGTATGACTTAAAGGAGTGAGCTGGGGGACTGGCTTTTCTTGCCAGGATTTTAACTCATCAGGGTCAAACTTTGCCTTTACAAACCCTGATCTAATTTTATGAGTTGAATGTCTGCATTAAAGTAAGCAGCCCAAAGTAAGCTAAATCATCAGAATCATCACTGGGTTGGCTGGCCTCCTTTGCGTTAGCTCTCCAGCACTCTTCATGCCCTGAATGTTGCTCCCTTCTGTAACCAGTTTCGATGCACAAACTTCTTCCTGGCTTCTGTGATATACACTCACTTTTCTTGTTCGTCTTAGCAGAATAAACTGGATTGTTTTATTGGCCTCAGTAGCCCGGAGTTCATGCCCCTCAAATAAACAGTATTCTTCACTGTGATTTAGCACTTCTGTGCATTGGTACACTGAGGCAAGATCTCGATGCGCTGGCACATCATTTAATGTAGTGCCTAAAATAACAATGGTCTGGGAAAAAGTTACAGTGCTACAGAGCATGGAATGTGAAGTGCAAGGGGTACCTTGTGGCTCTGGGAAATCCCACAGTAGAGGCTCTGCACAAGAATGCACATAAAATCTCCACCAAAATGACTGAATTTGTTCTGTACAGTGACAGACTGATAGTTGTGAAAAAGACCAGGCCTTAAATGGTCAAATAGACATCCTTAACATAGGAAGAACCTCATATTTGCCAATGAAAAATCATGATATGTAGCATTATCCAGAAACAAACATTTCTGTTGGATCTGACCAGTAACTACTGGATTTGATGTAAGTTTGGGGTTGTGAAGTATAAAGTGAGTTTAAACTCAGCATCACATGCAAGCTTTGCTTATTGGATTTTGCTTTAGAAGAGCACTAACCACTGAACATGATTAAAAATAAACACATGAACTACATTTCAACGAGTTTCTTTCCAAAAGAAATCATAACCCTGCAATGACTGCTCACTTGATTAATTTCCTTTTTAGTTCTGAAAACAAATCCAGTGTCAGCTGAGAGTGTCTACATGTTTTCATTTTGGTTCAGATGGAGCTGTTCTTTTGTTCTTACAGGTAGAGGGGTAGAAAGAAAGAAATGTGGCTTTGCTGTAAATGTTGTTTTCAGTTTGAGTCCAATCCTGCATATTTATTGATGTGACTCATGAACTGGACTCCTTTCACAAGTCAGGATTACTCACTCACGTAAATGAAGTAAAATGAAACCATTCTCTCTTAAGGCTAAATGTTAAAACCTAAGAATTAGACACTTGGAATAGAACCGTTAACAATTTTTAATTGCAGCACAGCTCCCAGCCACAGCAGTAGTATATGGTAATAAATACTCTTTTTCTTTTTTTGCCTGCTGTTTCAATGTGACATATCATTATGGAAGGAATATCTAAGTCCTGGGTTTAGATTTAAAATTCTGCAGACAAAGAACAACTGGAGGAGCTGTATGAATTGTTCTCATGTTATTTCAGGGAGTTTGAAGTGAAAATAAAACACAGTAAAAATAATTATGTATTGTGGTCAGAGGGACAATTCATGGAGTCCAGAGAGACACAGGGTCAAGTGCTATGTGGTATGCATTTACTACATGGCCTTAGGGCCAAAGGGCACTCTCTGGACTCTGTTACTAAAGTTACAGTCTTAGCTATTCTGATTAGGTGCCAAAAAGAGATTTGCAGGGATATTGTGGACCTCTAACAATGAGAAAATTATGACAGATCCAGTGTATACTGTCCAAGACTCCCATGCCTGTTTCTCTGTGCAACCTACTCAGAAAACTGACAACTCTGTTTCGCAACTGCAGGTGATCAAATGAAGTACTGCTCCCAGCTCTCCATTTACAGACAGTGGATAATACATGACTGGGAGGTGCTTGTTCTTGCATTCTTCTCTTTCAGAATTCTGGCTTGTGAATATTGTGTAGATTAACAATCTTCTAACTTGCTCAGAAAACAAATTTGATTCCATGAGATCTGAAGTAAAACACCCTATTTGTTCATGTTTCCAAAGATCACCAATTTTAGCTCCTTGTCTGATCACATATTACCTATTTTCCATTTTCTCATGACTTTTCTTTAGTAGATTGTGGGGGTTTTGTCCCAGATGATGCAAATTATTTTTCATTTGTAAGGAAATGAGAATATTCTTGTTTTACCTTTATGTATTGCTAATAAAAAGGGACGCAGTGAGAAGGTTTTACTTGAAAGATGAGAGACTTCGCTGTTACAAGACAGAAAGCTGTTGGACTTTTTAAAATAAATTGCAATTATGTGTGCAAAACATGAAAAAGCCACCACTCCCCAATATAATAAAATGATACAATTTATTAACCTATTCTGAATATACCTGGTCAATATTTCCGTGGAGGTGCCTTGATAAGATTCACTTTGACAGTGTTCTGCTGAGGAATAAAGAAGAAAGGGGGAACCTCCAAATTTGCCAATTTCTACATAGATAGCCTTTATAGCTCTGTTTCCTAATTCCTTATTACCTGGCCATCAAAATGTGCTTCTTGTTCTGTTAAGATCCATGGGATTCCAGCTACAGCACACTTCAGGATCTGTCTTTTGGTTAGGTGAATGGCTAAACTGATAGCAAAGGAATGTATGTGGGTGTGGTAATCTTCTGCATGTGTTTCTTATTAAGAGACTGGCACTACTGCAAGTGAAAATTTGATACAGGTTTTAAAAATACCAACTCTTTTACCTTTGGTGCAGGAGTTCTGTCAAAACTACTTTGCCATTAAAAAAAATAAAAACATTTTCCCTTGAAATATTCTGATATTTTTTAGCCCTATTACAATATAAAATAGCAACCAGGATGCTTGATATATAAAGCTAGAAAGGACACATTGATATTACAGGATCTGAATTGTGCTGGGACATTCAACATTCAGGTTATCCCAAGCATCTTATTCCCATTGTGTTTTGGTCGTGTAATTGAGAAGTTGTACAACCACGTAGAGCTGCTACTCTTGTTCATTAGTAGTATGTGATATGTTGGAAATAACAGAATAGTAAACGTATACCTACTTCCATGCAAATGTCACCTCAACAAGCAGTGCTTCTTCAGCAACAGGTTGGACTCATACATGTGCCATATTAGGTTTACATATCACATTCAAATGAGAGTAAAAACCTTTGACTGTTAAATAGACTGCTAAATTTGGTATAATGGTAACAACCAGGATATTAACCAACATTAGGCATGCCTCATCCCTTATAACTTATTTTAAAGATAAAGACAGTGACTAAGTGCAAGGTCCTGCACTTGGGTTGGAGCAATCCCAGGCACAGCTACAGGTTGGGCAGAGAAGAGATTCAGAGCAGCCCTGAGGAGAAGGA
>JASSUY010034070.1:27942-41493 GCA_032466535.1 Forpus xanthops
GGCAGTGTTCAAGGCTGGGTTGGACATAGCCTTGGGTGGCATGGTTTAGTGTGAGGTGTCCCTGCCCATGGCAGGGGATTTGGAACTAGATGATCTTAAGGTCCTTTCCAACCCAAACTATTCTATGATTCTATTATTCTGTGTGTTTCTGAGCTCTGCAGTGTGCCAGCTAGAATTTCCAAAGTGTTAGATGCTCTATATTGAAGTACATAGTAATTGTACACAAATCAAAAATAGGCAAAGCCAGATATAAATGTGGCCAAGGTTCTCTTTTGCCAGAATATTCTTATATTTCGTATCTAAGCAGTTAACAGCCAAAATCTCACTCATCTGTGCTAAAACTGGGGTAAGATCCAAGCAGCAGTTCCAGTTCTAAGTAAACAGTTCTGCCTGTGTAAAAAGAGACTGTACTTTGATTTCAAACTCTTAAAAGCACTTCCTGATGCCTACCAGCAGTGTCCTTCTTTGGATAGTACTACTTTGTCACATTTAAGAGTGGATCATCCTCTCAGTAGTGGTAAAATCATGTAGTGAGAGGTACATGGTGTTACTGATTTCAGCAGAAGGTGCAGGGCTCTGAGTACCTTAAAAATCTACTAATTATGTCTATTTCTTTATATTAGCAGAGACTTAGGAAATAACTTTATGAGATGGTGTAAAAAAAAATATCCCTGGTTGTTTGTTTCCTAATGCTGTTATGTTTGGAGAAAGTTAGTTTTAAATAATCCCTTGAGGGATCAAGTGCAGATATTAAAACCAGAGACACTAGCAACCTAGCTTTGGTTCGCTCTTTAGTACAGCTTGTTCGTTTTGATTGTATCTTGGTATAAATCCTTGCTATTAAGTGCTCATGTACCTGACAGGCAGCATTTGATGTTTTCTTCTGAATGGATTGGATCAGTTCCAGTGGCAGATACCGTAATATTCATGATTGACTTTGACAGTGGATTATATGGAACTGAATGTCCTAAGGCATGAAAGTAAATCACAACAGCCTCAGGTTCTCAGCCATTGTGCCTTTTGCTGCTTTGATATTGGTGCTACAGATTCCTTTTGCTTGTTTGTTTTGACATTTACCCGCTTGTTTGCCTTCTCTTCCCCCTTTTTTCCTTTACACTCCCACCTACTCACTGACTAAATTCTTCCTTGAGTTTCAGAATTCAGTGGCACCTTGGGGAAAGGCAGAAATGACTGACTACAGGGAAAAAAAAAGGCAAGTGAAGTTCCCTTGTGTTTGCAGGCAATGCAGTTGCAGTGTTGAAAATGAGAACTACAAAGCGAAACTGTAAGGGAACAGGTGGTTATTCTTTACTGTTTTTTTCTGTCTCGCTATTGAAAGACTTAACAGCAGTTCTCCTTTTCCTCTGTGGCAAAGCAAAAGTTGACTGTACTTAGGAATCATGTGGGACTCTTTATCCAGACATCTGTGCTTTCCCCTCTCTTCTTAATTCAGCATCAGGGTTTCTCCATCCCTTGGGCCCTATGGGAGATTCACTTCTTTCACACTTGACAGGTATGCCCTTGCTGTGCCTCCTCATGTTCTTGTTCAAGAGTATAAAGATGGGGTGGCTACATTCATGAAATTCCTTCCAAATTCTTTAGAAATCCTTTGAATGGCTTTGTTTTTGACAGCCATGATCGTATTGATGCATTTTCACTTACTGTTGGTGAACATACTCTTCTGCATGAGCCTACCTGGGTTGTCATGCTGGTCATGATTACATCAGTTACTAAACAGATCTGAAAAGGTAGCAGCTGTCTTCAAAGGCCTTCAAGTATGTTATTATACATCCTAATTCAGGGTCCAATTGTGTCAGTGATGCAGGAAAGTTCAAACTGAAGGATGTGCGCTATCAAAGTTATGGGTCAAATGATGGAGAACAGGATACAGTAAAGTATTGTCTGTGTTTACCTGAAGCCAACTGCTAGTCTCCTTTGTGCTGGAACTATTATACAGATAGTATGCTACAGATAGATGCTTTCACAGGTGTCCTAGTTTCAAAGATCTACATAGGCACACAGGAAAGGAACCCTCTGGTTCCTGTCAAAAAGAATGTTCTACAGTTATTCCTGCCTGATCATATGCTACCCAGCCATTTTGGATCCTGGAACACTTCACAGCTGTCTTTCAGAAAGGGGTCTGATAGCCCCTTACTCACAATGTCATCTGCACCAGCATTACCAGGATAACTGTGTTTTCAGATTCTGTCATTACACTATGACGTACCTGGCCCTCCTACTGTCAGAGCCCTCAAGTGTCATGAACTGTGAAGGAGCTGAGCATCCTTACGTCAGCATTTCTTCACATGTGAACACGAGGAGTTGCAGCGTGTGTGAAATGCCCTGGTAGAGAGTGATGCACAAAACTCTGCTGACTTTTTTTTTCCCTGTTTTTTTGATTAATTTGCGGCTGCAGCAGGGGCCACAGAGACCACAGTTTAACCAGTCAGGACTCAAGCGAAAACTCCAGATACCTACTTTGATCGACAGGCATTCAACAAATACAAGTTACAGAAGTCTCAGTGCAGTGGTGACTAGATGAAACACAATAGATTATGAAATACCTGAAGCAATGGGATGATCTGATGGTCTCTTTTGATTTAAAGCAAAGACAAGAAATACCTGTGCTGTTTTCTCCTGGGATAATTCTTGCCTTTTGCATTTTAGTTAATGCAGTGAAAGCAGGAAGAGCACACAAGCTCTATGGTGAACCAATTTTTTTATTCTTAACACTAAATTAAGTTTTATTAACCTAATGATTGAAACTTTATGTATACCATGCATTTTTAAGTAGAATGGCATTTCTCAGTTTTCTCTACAAATTTTCCAAGGTTAGTATGAATTGCTGACAATACCACCGTACATCAGCAATAGTTTCAATAGCAGCTAAACTATGACTGTTGGAGGATCAGCCTTTTTCATGGCATTGAGAATGTTACTTTATTTTAAACCAGTGCCAGCACTTGAATTACAACAGCTCAGAATGACCTTGCTCCATAACCACTGGTTCATACCACATACACCCACAGGGATGAGCTGAGAAACTCTTTAATGAAAATAAAAGATATCTGGAAGTTTCTCTCTAGGAGAGAATAGGAAATTGTGGGTTGGCTTTTGGGGAGTGCTTCTTCATAAAATTTCTTAGCTTTTAAGAAACGATTCGGCTACCTATGAAGTCATCACTGAATATTAGTAGTATATGTAAAATTATTTATTTAAAATGTGGTTGTTTTTTTCTTTATTATTTTCTTTTCACTTAAGAAAGATGTTAATAAAATAAACCTTGTCCTTTCTAACCATAAGATACCAGGTTGGAAGAAACCTCAAGGGTTATTTGGTCCAACCTTTCTTGGTAAAAGCATAGTCCAGAGAGATGTCCCAGCACTCTGCCCAGCTGAATCTTTAAAGTTTCCAATGTTGTGGAATTCACACTTGCCTGAGGAGACTATCCCACTGGTTGATTGTTTTCATTGTGGAAAATTTTCCTCTTGTATCCAACCAGAATCTCTCTGTTCTTGTACTTCTCATCTTTTCCATGTGACTCCTTGTAAAAAAGGGAATCTCCATATCCACTGTAGCCACACGGTGATAAGGTCTTTGCTGAGCCTTCTTTACTCTAGGCTGAACAAACTCAGCTCTCTCAGCCTTTCCTCACAGGGCAGGCTTCCTAGTCCTTTGATCACCTTTGTGCCCTCCTCTGGACCATCTCTAGCCTGTCCACAATTTTTTTTTGTGGAACAGGGACCTAAACTAAGCACAGTATTACAGGTATGGCATGTCAAGGAATGAGTGGAATCATGATTTGTTTCTCTCTGCTGGTGATGCCCTTGTTTGATGTAGCCCAGCATCCTGTTGGCTTGCTTTGCAGCAGCTGTGCACTATTAACTCATACTGAGTTGCTTGTCCTGCAGGACTCTAGGTCCCTTTCCACAGAGCTGCTCCCCAGCTAGGTAGACCCCAGCCTGTGCTGCATGAAGGGAGCCCCAAATGCTTGCCAGGCCTTTTCCAGGAGCCTGCACCTCTACTGACCAAGTGGCTGGATCTCAAGAGCGGTGCCAGGAGGGATGGCACCACCCTGAGTGAGTAAAACACCACCCGCAGAGAGATGCGGCAGGTAGGGCGATTGCTGTGGCTCAGCCTCAGGCACTGAGCTGGTTAACGTGGTGGTAGTCAGTGTCGCCACCCAAAAAGAGCTGATGAGAGGGAAGTGGAGTGTAGAAAGCATATTCACCGGTCTCTTGAGGTGAGGGTGCACGATGGTCGGGGCTGAACTTGGTGCTCCCTGGGGGAGGTTCTCCTGCAGTAGGGGCTGTGCTGCAGAAGCTAAAAGATGACAAGGAAGCTGAGAGGGAGCTGGACTGCTTGCTCCAGGCCCAACCTGTGAAGGAGACACAAGCATACCCCTAACACATGAGGAAAAGAGGGACAACATTCATCCAGGGGGTTGGAAATTGTCAAGAAAAAAATCATCAAGAGTGAGAGGAAGAGGGCACATAAAAGCAGGGGGTTTCTCTTATGTCCCCACCCAGAACCACTTCACAACTCTGCAGGGGACTGACTCTCCATAACAGAGGAACAAGAAGTTTCCACAACAATAAAGATGATAGCAGTGCATACCGAGTCTTCCTTCGCTGGTGTTTGCATCAACCTAGGTCTGTGTTTGCATTGATCTAGACTGTTGTTCCCAAATGCCAAGGGCTCAACAATGCTAGTAAAGACAGAGGTGAACAAAATGTTTACAACCTCTGTCTTTTCAGCATTATTGGTGACCAATTCTCCTCTACTGCTTAGCAGCAGGCCAATATTTTCCTTCCATTTCTGCTTGTTATTTATGCACCTGAAGAATTTCTTCTTGTAGTTTTTGATGTCTCTGGTCAATTTCAATTTGAGCTGAGCTTTTGCTTTTGTATCTATGTCTCTGCAAACCCTGGCAATGTCCTTGTAGTTCTCAATGGGTATTCGCCCACTTTTTCATTGCTGGTACACTTCTCTTTTGCTTTTGAGCAGGCTCAGAAGTTCACAGTTAAACCAAGAAGGTCTCTTATTCTGCTTTCCCTTCCCTTTAAAGGGAATGAACTGGTTTTGTGCTTCCAGGAAAGCCATCTTGAAAACGTATCCCAGCACTTGCTTGCTCCTTTATCCTTTATGGAAGCTTCCCATGGAAGCTCTGAACGAGCTAATGTTTCCTCTAAAACCTTTGCCTCAATACTAACCTTCAGTGTGCTCAGCTAGATCTGAAACTCCACAATATTGTGGTCAATGCAGCCAAGGCTATTGCTAACAGAGGTACTACAAAGGTAGCAAGTCCAGCAGTTCCTCATTCTCATTCCTAGAAGATATTATTTATAATATCTTACAATAAGATATAGAAGGAACAAAAAAATAGAAAACTGAAAAAAAATGCAGAAGGGGCTTTTTGTTGCAGTGAGTGGAATTTCTGGTTTTCAGATTTTTGGCCTCAATCTTGCAAAAATGTTCCGAATAAACCATGTCCCATGGCAATCCTGAGTCTAACTGATCTCAAGTAGTCTGAGCAAGGAGCAATTCTTGTCAATCAAAGCCTTGTTTATTCTATGTGTGTGCTGAGATATTTTGCTTTGTTGTATTAGCGCAAGTGATTCCCAAAGCATACGGATTCCTGTAGTGGATGAAACTCAGGCTATTATTTCTTTTATTTAGAAACCAGCCTGGACATCTTGGACATTAATATTTTTTCTGTATATTTTGTCACATCAAACCAAAGCAATATACCTGGTAAATCTCTTTTGAGATGTTTCTGCTTCAAAACACATAGAGAAATTACCTCTTATACAGTTTGATGTTAAAAAAGGATGACAGTAAACCCTTTGTTACTGATTTTCAGAATCATGAAGAATTTACTAATTTAATTTTTCTTTACGTTGTTCTTTCCTAGTCTTTTAAATGCTCTCCTTTTAATATGCATTGATTTTAAAGGAGCATTATAATTCAGTCTAATTAGCTGTGTCCTTGAGTCTGAGGAGCAAAAGGGTTTACAATTTTAATTTTGGTTTGCTAAAGCTGTAGAAATATATAATTTCTTTCAAGGGTAATAATTAACTCTTTCTGGGTTGCCTGACACTATTTTCTCGGGTAGGATTAAATTTCAGGCAAGAGTAATCAGATATTTGTAATAACCTTGTGTGTGCAGTTATTTCCACCTTTGCAGGTACAAAAAACTGCCACAATTGAGAGCTTCCTGGCAACAAATGGAACTCTTAATTGGATCTTCTACTACCTTTACAAGTATTAATTTTTGTCTGTCTGAGAAGGTTAGAGAGTGTTTTTAAACAACTTTACGGGTAAAAATATCTGCACAGTTGTGTTATTCTTATCAAGCATTCATTTAAGAATACGTTAGTTTAATTTAAAACCATTTGTAATCAATTTAAGGCAAACTAAAATAAACCTAGTGGTTTGAACTAAGTTACATTTAGTCGTTTTCAATGCCCACTTAGTTAAGCTAATGCTGTATTTTATAGATGGCTCTGTAGGTTTCCACGTAGGTAAAGAAAACTGGCACAAGTACTAGTTGAGGCTGACATAGATCCCTGAAAAACACAGCAGATGGCACAAAACGCAGTTTATCCCAGTTTAGTTCTGTCATTTGGGTTTTTTTCCAGTGCAGAAGTCAAACCTGTTCTACTTTGTTCTTGAATCCCTCATCCGATGCAGTGCCTTGACAAGATACCATATATCAGCTGATCAGTGGTAACTGTGCATCTGTTTGAGACAGATGAGAGATGATTTGCATTAGTTGAGGTTTTATGAGAAGATGACTAAGGTAACTTTGATTATCTCACTGTTTGTTACAGGCTAAGAAAACTGGCATGGACTATGGCCATGGACCACCTGATACAAAGTAGTCTGTTACCTTATTGTAATTTATCTGTGTGTCAATTTCTGAGCATTCCCACACAGCTTATTTTTTGTACCTGAGTAAATCCCTTTAAAATGTTAGCCTAAATTAAACAGAAGCTGTTTTCATCAATCAAAATTCATGTACCCAAATCCAGCTACACTGCTTTAATCCATCACTGTGTTATACCTCTAAATATACCTTGCTTTACATCACACTAAGTTGTGTGTATGCACATACGTCTAGGAGTTTGTACCAATGTAACTAATTTGATAGTTACAACTGAACTTGTGGTTTCCCATTTTTTAAAATCTACATGAGCAAATAAATTAAGTAATTTGACCTTGCTATTGTCATAACTAGCAATAATAACACTTGTGTCACCGTTCTGTAAAACCCCACAGTAGACAAAATTAGAGCCTGTAGATGTGAAGTGGAAATTAAGTCTCCTGGTTCATGATTGTGCTGTAGCCCTGTATTCAAGGCAACTACTATTAATTAAATCAGGTAATTAATAATTGTTTGAGTAAAACCAACATTGCCACTAAACTGCAGAGCTTGAAGGGTATGGTTGTCTTGCTTTTTTATACAACTAACGTTAGTAACTTATTGCTGAAAATAGATCTCTATAGACATCCCTTTTACCTAAGTAAATACCTGCATTCTCATCTTGTTTTCTTTCCTTTAGCATTTCCAGTTATAAAAGTAAGGTAAGACCTTTTATTTAGCCCTACTATTATTTCCAGCTTGAATACCACAGATATGCAGACATCATATAGTTTCTCTTGCAGGTAGTTCTGGTGAGCTTGAAACCACGTGAATAGCAGTGATAAACACTTGCTGGCTTCTTTGCTTTTTTTTTGTGTGTGTGTCAGAATTGAGATGTACCCATAGTATGGCTCCAAGGAAAGAAGCTGAGACAATGCAACATTTTTAATGGCTAAGACACCTGCCTTTGTCTCAACACCAGAATTTTACTTTAGGACTCCCCTGAAATTCAAGTTTGCTGCCACTGATGGGCCTGCAGCCTGTGTTAATGTAATTTATATTGTTACAGTAGCTGGGAACAGTGATTTTTTGGATGTAGTAATATTTGAAATTACTTGGTGCCTTTGACTGAAGGATTTTAAAGCGTCTTAGGACAACATATTTAATTAAATGTTACTTCAGTGTTACCAGCAGCTTTGCATGGAATAGTGTATGATGTGTGCATCTAGAGAAGGATTAGACAGCAGGTCATGAGAAATGCAACCTTTCGAAAACACTGCTTGGTTGCAGTTCTTCAGCCCAAATATTTACATTTCTAATGAGAGGAGTGGTATATCACTTTTAGTTCAGAAGAAAAAATACTTCTGGTTTGTCACTGTTATGGCACACAAGGGAGCGATTGCTCTGCATGTATAAAAAAAGGTGTATCTAAAGAGACTTTCTTGTATCCTCATAAAGGACAATTATACAATTAAAGCTTGAAATTTATAGAACAGCTACAAATTTTGGTACAAAAGAAGCAAAATTATAATGTAAGATATTATGAAGTGTTGTTCAACCCCAGAAGGAGATGTCAATGCATCATAAAAAATTATTATCTGCACTCCTAAGTTGCAAAACACTGTTACTCATGACATCCCAAGGTGTATAAATGTGATTCATTTTCAAGCTTCTGTTTATTACAGAATCATCTATTAGCATGTAATGAGAGTACTGTCAAGACTGTGTAGGAAATAGTTTATACTTAAAGGGATGTTGCAATTTTAAACATTTTAAAATTAATAATGCAGCACGCTATCATATCTTGATCCTATAACTTGTCCTGTGCATGCAACTTTTTTGCCTTAAGGGGATCCTTCTCTGTTCAGATCAGCCCTTTGGTGGCAGCAGGATTTGTCTTCTTGGCCATCTGAAACCAGGCCAAGAAATACAGTCATAGCACTCCAGGCTGCTTATTGATCTGGTGACTGTGTTGGCTATAAGAAGGGAAAAAATATGTGCGTTTTTTTCTGTAGGCTTCAAATGTCTGTCTCCCTTGCTGGCTGCACCTCTGAAAAGTCAGGTCTTTATCAGTGTCCAAGAACAGCTGTCTCCATTTTTTCCTGGGAAGCTGGATTTAAGAGAATTGGATTCTATTTGATGAAGGTACTTTACAGCTTTTTGTCTCAATTTCCTGATCTGTAAAATGCACATAATGAGGCCAGCTTCTTTCATATAATGTTTTGAGATGTACTAATGAAAAATGCTGCTATGACCCTTTCTGTAGCTACTTTCTCCTTGGAAAAGGGCTGATTCTGTCAGATGCTAAGTGAATGGTAATGAAACCTCTTAACACTTAGTAATTGTTAATGGTTAATATTCAGTATGTGCTCAGTACTGTGCAAAAGTAGGTCCAAGTAATGCTGCTTTATATTTATTTTTCCCATATCAGTTGTTTCTTTATTTTGTCCTATTTCAGGACTGCCTTTTATTTTCTATTTAATATTTTGGAAGTTTTCAACTAGCCTAACAGAAGGGTATTCTGCATGGGGCTTGTTTTTCGTTCTGTTCAAAGGAATTAAGAGTGCAGCTGAGCAGATGCCACCATTGCTTCTAATGTTAAAATACATATGCTTTCTCATTGTTTGGGTGAAATTATTCTTGAGTCCTGTGCATAATAGTTAATTCTTACTGCAGCAATGCTCAGTAATACTAACGAGTGTGGGTCTGATGCATGACAGGATGTCTTTTTGCCAAAAAGCTACTCATACCTCTTGCAGCTGCTGGTTTTGCTGTTCAGCCTTGAAGGAATTTTACAGGCTTGTCCTTCTTATTCCCCAGAACTAACCCAGTGCTTCAGGAGAGAGATGAGGCAGAGACTCATTCTAAGTCAAATTGTTCACATATTAACAGAATCTCATCAAAGCTTCTTGAGATGAAAAGATAATAATACATAAATTAAGTAATTTCTTTCTCTCTGACACCTCCTATACCACATATTCCAGACTGAAGTACTTGACATATTAGCGCACTGACTTGGTAGCCTGTTAACATTATAGATAAAATGAAGGAAACTGATTAAGGAAATTGCAAACTGCACTTTGGCAGTCAGCTGCAGAGCTTCTCAGATGCTGAAGTAATTTACTACTTCTGGTATGGAGAAGGTAGTGTGAGATTCCTCCTGTCCAAAGGTGAAGAATGTTATCCCCAGATAATATTGCTTTGTTAGTTGTATATGAAAATAATGCTGTGTCACTCTTTCTGAAGTCGTGGAATTAGGTGACCATAATAAAGAATACAGTATTCCAAGGACTCCTTATATCTGCATATATAAAGAAAGAGTTAGACTGAAAAGGCAGCAGTCTGAGTAGTTAGAAGTTATAATTTGTTTTGCTGTAGGTCAACAGCTGTCTAGAGGATAACATCTAAACCCTGTTCTACTTTGCTTTCTTAGGTCTTGTGCTGAAATGGTTTTTTTGCTACTTGGCTGTCTTCCCAGGGATTCTTGGGAATTTAGCTCAAATGATTTGGTATGCTTTTTTTTTTGCCAACTGAAGAGTTAATTGTTCTAGGTATAAAAATTATACTTGCTTTATTAATGATTCCTTTACATGACAGCGTAATGCCTAGAGGCATCAAATCAGACTCAAGTAATTCTATTTAGAACTTGGCTGTTTGATGGAGCTGCATCCTTTATTGTAGAAGTACCTAATTTTATGCACCAAGCAAGTAAGTTATTTCAGAAGGTTTCCAGAATGATTTCTTTAGGCAACAAATTAACGGCAAGTGTCACGAGAGTCAGCAGCAAGGAATGGAGGCAATCAGTGCAAATATTGATCAACCTGACAGAGGCTAATGACAAGCTATGGCTCCAAATATAATACATGGAGGGAGCAAAAATTTTCTGTGTAACTCAGAAAGGAAGATGTAATTCTTAATTTTAAGAAACCGATGTGTTATTAGGGAGGGAAAAGAAATTATGATATTAAGATTACAGGTTTTCTGAGTTGTGGCACGATCAATCTTTCAGAATGTTATTTTCAGATCTCAAGTGTGACCACCTCTGAGAATGCACAAAGTTTTCCGCAGTTGTTTCTGATTTGCTCTTTGGTTTCTGTCTTATAAACTGATCTATTACGTGGTAACTGATGAAAAGAGGAAGAAAGGGTTATTTTAATTTAAATGCATCTTTGTGTTCCACCAAGTTTTGGCTTAATAGACCTATTTATTATTAGGACCAACAGGTCAGGTGGCTAAGAGAGTTTAGTGCTATTTAAAGTACGCTTTCAAATACACACAGCCTGAAACTCTGACTTCATGATTGATTATGTATCTGGGGGATTGCATGCCCAGTGAGTTGACCTCTCTATCTGATTTGGACAGCTCAGCTTGAGACAAGGTTCAGTTTACATGATGTTTCAAAATTAGACTGGATCACAGTTATAGCTGCACAGGGATTTATGAAGGAAAACTGACAACTGAAGAGCCTGCGGTAAGAATTGCTGAGGTGACTGTCTCGAGAGAGGACGCCTGCAGCACTTGATCGGGGGGAGGCCCGGCGTCCAGGAGCTTCAACTCCGAGCAGCAGCAGACACCGAAGGAACCTCGGGTCCTCGACAGTGCTTGCCCAGGGCCGGCAGCTCAGCGGACGGGAGGAGCTGACTCGGAGGGAGCGGTGTCAGGAGGAGCGGCACCAGATCTGAGAGGGTAAAAACCTGCCCAGGGAGCGGGAGGGACCGGGGTGGGTTAGAGGCAGCTCGCGCGGGCAGGCGAACCGGATGGTGAGCGTTCGCCGTATGGCTGAGGTCCGTCCTGGGAGCTCTGCTGTGGCTGCCCCGGCGGTGGGCAGTGCAGGCACTCAGAGCCGATGAGAGGGGAGGCTGCGGGGCAGAGCTCGGGGTGTAGAGAGCGCCTGCACTGATCTCCTGAGAGGAGGGTGCGCGATGGACAGGGCTGCACTGTGTGCTCCATGGGGGAGGTCCTCCTGCAGCAGGGGCTGAGCTGCGGGACACTGTCACTGGGCTGAAAGGTGTCAGGGAAGATGAGAGGAAACAGCACTGCTTGCTCCAGGACCTGACTGTGCAAGGGGCCTCAAGTGTTCACTGTCGCTCGTACAGGTAAGGAGGCCACTAACCCAGGGAGCTGGGAAACAGTGACAGGAAAAAACAACAAAGGAGGAAGAGGGCAATTGAAAGCAAAGGGCTTCCTCCTAAATCTGTTCCCACCCAGAGCCACTTTGCTGTTCTGCAGGGGGCTGATGAGGGAACACATTCCCACCATGAACAACCGGCTGATGCACTGGTAAAGAAGGTCACTACTGGTGCTGCCAGGAAAAAGTGGTGGCCCTTAGTAGTAGGGGTCTCTAGTTTGAAAGGCACAGAGGCACCCGTCTGTCGGCCTGATCCAGGCTCAAGGGAGGTGTGTTGCCTGCCAGTGGCTCAGATCAGGGATGTTGCAGAGAAGCTGCCTGCTCTAGAGTCAGTCCCACTGACTATTACCCACTTCTAATGATCCATGTGGGTGCTACTGATATAGACAGCAGTAGCCTGGAGAACATAAAGGACTACAGAGCTCTGGGGGAGGTGGTTAGGGGCTCTGGAGCGCAGATTGTCTTCTCGTTTGTTCTCCAGGATACAGGACGGGACCTTAAAAAGGCTAGGAGGATTGACCAGGTTAATAAATAGCTAGAAGGGTGGTGCTATAGTCAGGGTTTGGGTACCTTGAACATGGGACTCAATTTAGTAGGCCAGGTCTACTGGGGGCTGGTGGAGCTGGTCTGACAAAGAAAGGGAAGAGTGGATTTGGTAGGAGGTTTGCCAGACTGGTGAAAGATTCTTTAAACTAAATGTGTTGTGGGAGGAGGGCATCGTTCCATCCCAACACACTCAGTCACTTGACAGCACCTATAATAAACGTTCAGAGCAACGTAGAGATACTCCAACTGCTCCAGCCAATTGAGCCAGCTTCAATTGGAGCTCGGCTCAGATGCCTCTATACAAATGCCCGTAGCATAGGGACAACGAGGAATTGGAGATGTGTGCATGTCTACAGGGGTATGATATCGTAGGTATCACAGAGACATGGCAGAATGGCTCTTATGGCTGGTGTGCTGGAATGGAAGGTTACAGGCTGTTTAGGAAAGATAGGCATGGTAGGTGGGGAGGGGGAGTTGCTGTTTATGTTGTGGATAGGCCAGAGAGTAAGGAACTCTGTCTGGGGACAGGTGAGCAGTCAACAGAGAGTTTGTGGGTCAGGGTTATAGGGAGAAAAGCAATGGGAGACATTACTGTGGGGATATGTTACAGACTGACTGATCAACAGGACTCGGTGGATGAAGAGCTCTACAGACAGGTAAGAATAGCCTCATGCTCACAGGCCCTCGTTCTCATGGGGGACTTCAACCAACTTGATACCTCTTGAAGGGACAGTATGGCCTGGCACAAGCAATCCAGGAAGTTCCTCAATTGCGTGGAAGACAACTTCCTTCTGCAAGTAATAGAGGAGGCGACGAGGAGAGGTGCCATGCTTGACCTCATCCTCACCAACAGGGAAGGGCTGGTTGGAAATGTGACACTCCAGGGCAGCCTTGGTTGCAGCGATCATGAGATGGTCGAATCCAAGATCCTCAGTACAGTGAGAAGAGTGTGCAGCAAGCTCACTGCCCTGGACTTCAAGAGAGCAGACTTTGGCCTCTTCAGGAACCTGCT
>JASSUY010034072.1:0-21267 GCA_032466535.1 Forpus xanthops
CAATGGTTGCGCCTAATAGGAGAGGGGGAGACGGCCCCGCGGCGGAATGCGCGTGCCGCGCATACCCCCGCGGGGTGCGCCCAGCGCCGTACCGGACCCCGGGAAGGGTCCGGGCATCCCGCAAGTGCCCGGCTGCTGTGTAACACCCCTTCAGGCCCCCACAAAGAGCAGGCGGGCTGCCCTGAGCGAGGCACATAGCGTAGGGCTCAACTCTGCAACTGAGAGATGGGGAGAGGGAGAGGAACGCTCAGTCAAAGCCCTCTTAAGCCTCTAAAGGCAGCCTCTGGGAAGCAGGGGGGAAATCTGCCTTTCCTTGCAAAATCTGGGCCTAGGAAATGGTTCGGTTCTGAGGCAACAAGAGTGGGGCACATGGAGAAAAGGAGGTTCGGTTACTACTGCTCTGCACTGTTTACATTATTACAGTTACATTACCTAGTGATGCTGGTAATCTAGTCTTTACGAAGTCCAGAGTTACAGCTCTGTCAAGCTGACTGGTGACACTGCAGAAGACCTTCTGGTATGGACATGCATCAACAGGCACCTTTTGGTTTCTCTTCCTCTTTCTGCTAATATTGCGTCCCCAATTTCACGTATAGAAACATGACACTGGGAAACAGCTGGAGAGAAACAAAAAATTGCCAGGTAGTTCATTACTGAAAGTACAAGTAACACAGTGCCATCTCACAACACTGACATCTATGAAAACCATAATCCTCAGGTACTCAGTTCCCTAGAAATAATCACCGAGTATTTCGGTATCTTACAATATTGCCTCCACAGGTTAGAGCCCATCTGAGTAGAACTGACACTAAGAAAGCACCATCAATTGTCAGAACTACATTCTGCATAACTTTCCTTTTTTTTTCCTCTTTGAAGTCTTAAAATGGATCTCATTCAGTTTGGCCTTCATTTGATAACACAAGTTTAAGTGCTGCTAGTACTGGATGAAAAGCACTGCAGCCACATGGTGATCACTGCCACTGAAAAATGCTTGATGGAGTAAGTTTGTACCAGCAGACTTTATGCCAGATCAGTTACTATCCATCTGTACTACACTAACTTCGTGCTGAATCACAGGCCATTTTTATTCCTACAGCTGGCATAAAGGTAGCACAGAGACTTAAAGCTAGGATAAATTCACATTACCTAGCCTGGTTAAGGCTGTAGCCTCCCACTTGCTTGACAACATCAGCTGGCATCACTGCAGGAAAAAAGCAACTGTTCAGTAGCTGATTGCGGGTGAAGCATTTTTTTTACTATTTTCTCTCTCTGATCAGGTTAGTTTTCTTCAGGATCACTTCCTTTGTGTGCCTGTGCTACTGCTTGTGCCAGTGTAATGAAGGAGGTAGCATGACAGCAAAAATAGGCAGGGGCAGGAGGGTGGATATGACTGCCCCTTTTGGCAGCAGTATCAGATTATACTGGCTTAATATGTTCATGTACCTGTGGCTTAATTTGACAGAGATGTATCTGTGTGCTCATGCCTTCCTGAGATGCACTACATACAGTAGGCAATCTGTGCTCCGGTCTTACTTACTACAGTCCCATGGTCGCAGATGACACAATTGCATTCAGTGCTGAAACACTGTCTTAAAGCAGTATAAACTGTAACAGTGACAAGCTACTTCTCCTGCTCAAATCTGTATTCCCAAGCGGAAATTCGCAACAATCTTTTTTCTGTGCAGCATTCCAGTCACCAAAGGGGTGACAAAGCTTAGGCCTGCTACACCTACAGGAGGGCTTTGTTAGCTGGAGATGCATAGAGTGACCACACCTTCCCCTCAGAGGGGAAAGCTTTTCAAAACCCATCAATCATCACTCGCTTCCTTCCCTCTCCTTTTCCTGCCCCATCCCCCAGGGAAGAGGTTGGAGGGATGTAAACACTATATGCTCGATTGGACCTATTCTCAGTCACTGTCATACCAGGGAAGGCACTCAAGAGTATTCCAAAGCAGTATCTGAAACGCTGCCATTTTGCCCTCTCTGCTGCCACATGTCCCAGAGCTTCCCATGACACATTTCCCTCCATTACCATTACTTTCTCTCCTAACATATTAGGAAAACATACAGCAATAAATATAAACCTGTAAGCATCTAACATACCATAATCAAATGGTATCTGCTTGTTTATTGTTATTAAGGAAAAACACATTACAGAATTTTCTGGGAATAAAACCTTGAGGTCTTATTCTAAGTGTTAACCTACTTACCAAAATTTTCTGCTCTTTTAAAAGGGTTTGAATAATCTGTCTCCATTTTTGTCTCAAATGAGGAAATAGCTGCCTTCCAATAGCTATGACAAGGTTATCAAGAATATACAGCCAGACTCCTTACAGCAACGTGGCTGGAGGGATGGGGATAGCAGACTTACACTGAAATGAGAGTTTCTGACTGGATATAAGGACAGCCAGGCATGCCCAGAGAGGCTGTGCAGCCTCCATCTTCAAACATTTTCAAGACTGCATACTGCCCTAAGCAATGTGACCTGATCTCTTTGCTGATGCTGCTTTGGGCTGGAAGTTGGATTAGAGATTCCCTGAGGTCCTTTCCAATATGAATTTACGCTCATATGAAAAAGCTGCTTTGTTCTTACTCCGGAACAGAGACAAAATGTAAAACCCTGTATTTGAGATTAAGTTGATAAGGCTTGAGATAATTCCCTGGACTTTTCCGTATGTGTATAGTGATATATCAGTTCAAGATACTGGCAACAGTTCTCATACACATTTTCTGGGATGCAAGAAGCATGCCTTGTTTGCAAAGATCAATCTCAATCTTACTCAGGTAGTAATTCCAAACCTGAAACACCTAATCTATAAAACATATTCAGATGTGATAATTTAAATTATCTTTTCAGTAACTTTATTATTAACTGTGTACAACAGGTGTGAACAGACTTGCAGATAAATGAGCAATTCATTTTGAACCTGAGTGAAAATGTGACCATTGGGTCCAAGAAAATCTAAATGTCTGCATAAATTATGTTCAGAGGTTCTTTAAATTACCCAGAGTTGCTTATTCAGACCAAGGAAAACTTTCTGGGCAGATCTGGTGCATTTTGGAGCTACAATGTTGTAATTACATGTTCTGTTTTGTTTGGAGGGTTTTTCGAGTACAGCTCAGAAATCTATTTTACACAGAGAGACTGTGTAAAATAGAAAGCAAGATTTCTCTTGAAAACCTGGAAACAACCAAAAGCCCTCAAGAATCTTTCCAGTTATGTTTATCAATCTTAACAAGTAGTAGATTGGCAAAACTAAGCCATTATTTTAAAAATAGTTCTACTCATTTAAGCTGCTACTTCACCATTTCTGTTTCAAATCAAATCCATGGCTTCCCTTATTTATCTCAAAATTCAGCCAAAGTAGCTATTTCCCCTCAGGGCATTCAGTGCCTCTGTAGGACAGATGGTCCCAGGATCTGCTTTAAAAGGGAAGCTTTCAGTCCACTGTAAAACTCTGCTGAGTCCGGACTGGACCTCCTGAGTTTCCTCATCAATCCTGCTCTCTTGGCCACTTCAGGGCCTTCTGAAGACCCACTAGTGAAGAAGTGATTGTGGGCATCTCATTTCCGTACCTCGATGGGACATAAATGACCTATGTGCTTTCCACCACAATGCTCAGTTCCCTGAGGATCCACCCTCCCATCACACTCACTCATACATGGAAAGATACAAACCAGAGTAGACTGAGCCATAACCATGCAAAAATACTTTGAAATACCCTATACAATCCAAAGAAACAATATGCAGGACTTAACTATGAGAGATATTAAGCATTTCCTGAGAAGTGATAATAATGAGGTGTGGGAAGCTAACTATCACACAGAAGTAGATTTTTAATTTTAGGCTTAAGTACGCTATTCAGAACTGGAAGCAAGAGAAGCATTTATTACAGCCAAAGGAATCAAGTAAACTTCATTACATGGGAAGCTTCTTTAGAGATAAATAATCTCATAATTAGCTGGTTTTATTATTATTTAAATATTCCCAGTACACAGGTAATGAAATAAAATAAAATATCTTGCTAAGTAAGGATGAGAAGGAAAGGTAGAAATGGGACACAGTAATGCCATGAACACGTAAAACACTTTCTGTATAAAAACTTCTGTAATATTTTTCTTTTAGAAAAAGAATATCACTAAGAAACAATTACTTCTGCAGAAGTATATGAACTACTAAGAGTGAGGTACTGCACACACAATGAGAAGCTGTTTAAGAATGCCATTTTCAAAATAATTACAAGAACATATTCAACAATAAGAAAGAATCTCCATGATGATCATGATAAAAAGGGAAGATAAATAATCTGTTCCAGTGGCATCTTTTCAAATATCGGTATAGAGATACCAAATTACTTGTATTCTAGATTAGAATACAAAAAATAGATGCCATTTTATCATTCATTATAAAATACCCGTGCACAGTCACTATTATAGATTTCTTTTGATTCAAACTCATCAGTTCATTCTCTCTGGGAATCCTCCAACCTGCCTCTGATTTTCCCATCACCTCTATTGTGGATCTTTTTTCCCTTAAAACCAACAGATCCTTGTGAAAAAAGGGCAGTGCTCTGCTCCTTTCATTGCCCATGCAGTGCCTCTGCTGTGGCCCCTGGGTTTGTGCCTCCCATTACATGTTTTGACTCCTATTCATTTTAGCTTGCAGTTCATTTCTTCCGTACTTCCTTAAATGTTCTTGGAAAGATGCATTATAAATTGCACAATTATAAGTAATTGTTGCCATTCCTTCACTGATGACTGGTGTTAAGAATATGTATATAGAGAGCAACACAACCTTCTGTTAATGCCATGCCAGAATTCTGTATTATGGAATGCATTATTTATTCTTTGAGAAACCCAACAAGCTACTCTCTTACAGAAGTATTTCCACTGTTAAAAAGACACCCCCTTCCTAAATATACCCTGTATATTCTGGGAAGCCCAAATATGAAACAGAATTACTGTAAAGGATTACTATTTTAAGGAAGGTGTTGATAATCAGTAATTAAAATAGGACAAAATCCAATCTTGATTCGTGGAATTAACTAAAATGACTCTAAAAGATCTGAATTCTGCCATTAGCTTGATAATGTTGCCAAACACTTGTTTGAAACTATAAAGCAGTCAAAGTCTGTAAACAGTTGCCAGATTTACTGTAGAACAAAATAATAAAGTCAGTCTGAAATGACAAAGTATTGTTTTTTCTTCTTTGTTATTAACTATGTAGGAAGTTGTTCATCATTATATTAAAACATATTTATGTTTTAAGACTGCTAAGAAGAGCTCACTGTTTCAACACACTTTCTTGACTATTTTCTACACTTTGCGTAGAACAGATTTATGGAACAGTAGAAGAAGAAAGTAAAAATATTTGCTAAATATTTCCTAGGAAACAATTATTCTGTGCAACTATTTGATTCTTTATATATTCTATATATTTACATTTTAAGGCAGTTCAATTTTGGTGTGCTAGCTTTTCTTGGATGAATTTTTCATTATGTGGGGCAGGCTTGAATGGTTGCTACTTTATTAGAATCACAGAAATGAGAAAGAAATGAAATTAAAAGGCTCCTACAATTATAATATGCTTAAAAATTGAGAACAGTTAATGACACTGAAAAGATAAATGATTGCACAGTGGTTAGACTGGAAGGTCTAACAGAAAACCAGCCAGACATAAATTTTATTGCTTATGTTATTCCTTTGTGTGTTGTTTTCTTGTAGTCTAAATCCATGAAATAGCTTCAGATTTGTCAGTGCTCTGTGGTTATGGAAAATAAATGAAGAAAATCAAACCCTTACCTGGTCCTTCCACATCTATAAAATAGGACATATACTTTGAAGCCTTGAATGAAAATGCAATATTTGCATTATAAACAAATTTTGTACTAGAGCTATAAGGAGCAGGATGGAATTGCAGTAAGTGCTATATTCAAACTGGATCGTTACGGGCAAAGAGGAAAAAGGCAGAAAAAGGCACTTAAAACATAATATGTCAAAAAAATACGGGAGTTATTGTCACTAGGGCAAAACCAGACTTACCCACTCAGCTATGGGACTGAGGTACACCTGAGGAAAAAAAACAGCCCAGATGCTGCTCTGCTAACCTCTGCTGCACTGGCAGGAGCAATGAGCCAGACTGGAGATTGTGTACAGTAGGGGTACACATGTGGGTATCTTGGATCAAAACCACAAAACAACACTCTTTCCAAACAATGTTGTTGTCCTAAAATGACTCCTTTTCCCTTTTTTTTTTCTTAGCCTTCCCTGGAACCAAGTCTGCTTGTGTTTGTTCGACAAATACTGGTGGTCAAGTGAACAACTGACAGCTCTACCTGCTGACAAGCACTGTCAAATTTTTCCTGTCCTCACACACATCTCTGTCAATTAACCTCATTTCTGACCTGCAAATGTCTTTACAGTGCTCAAACTCCCCGGAGTACACTGACAACACTGTACTCGCTCTCTGGTATCCATTTACATCATCTCAGCTGGAGTGTGAGAAACTAATTTCCATATAGATTTCACAGGGGCACATAAATTTTATCTGTTTCAAAATTATAGCCTTTACGCTCCAAGTTTGTTTTATAATCACATATAAACAGAGAGAGATTTGTTTATAATACACAATGACCTAATTTGGAGTATGAAGGGAAGAAATAAGATCATGTGGTGGAAGGTAAGCAAATACTCAATGATGAGTCTGAATCTTATCTCATTTTCAATACCTTTAAAACAAAAGTATCCATAAACCTTGATAGAATTGTTCCTGAAGTACCTGGTACAGCATACTTCTCTAACAGGCATTATGGATTTCAGTTTGCCAAAGAAGCTATAAACTGTCGGGGTTTTTTTTCCCTAAAAATGCATGCTTTATCACACTGAGTTTTGAAATTCCGTAATTGTTACATTTGCAGCACCTACACATCACCAATGTAACACGAAATAAAATCCTCAATGGATCAGATTTCAGGATAAGAAAATTCTTCTTCCTGTTAATATTCAGTACTTGTAAATGTCATCTGGCCAGTAGTCATAGCAATGGCAAACCTCCACCATCACAGTACTCAGCATCATGGAAGGCTCTCTGTGCCTTGTGATTGTAATTTGCAGAGCCCACTCTCAGAGACAAAACAAGGATGTTGCTCCTGCTGATGCAGCCCTTCCCTGAAGAGTGATAGGGTCCCATATCTGCTGGTATAAGATAGGACTGACTCACTATAGACAGGAGAAAAGCAGGAGCAGAACACCAAAGTCATCTTTTGACACACTGTACAGCCATCAGCTGCAAACAGGGGCTTTGTCACTCTCACTCCAAGCTAAACCAGTCACAAATTCATTGCTATCCCAAGTCGGCATCTTCACGTTCATCATTTCAGTTCCTATCATTTTAAATTCAGAGATGATCTGAATATTTATGCTCAGTAATCAGTAAATTAATCAAGATGGTTAGGACAATTTATTTCAGGGAGTAATTCATGAAGTTATTTACTAATTGTTCTATACTAAGTGTCATGAGCTGGCAGCAGCACAAATCATTGTGGGAAAATATTTCATTGCATCTTAATTAAGTTTTATATTTATTTAGGTAAATAGATTCTTAAAGTTGTTTTCAACACATTCTCTGGAGTTGGATTCAAAGTATCCACCAGATGCTGCACCATCATATTTCACAGATCTGTTCTCCAGTATCAATGCTCATAAAGATAAAACCTGGAATTAAATCCTGGTCTGGTCAATAGGAGCTTTACCAGCCAGTCCCTGATCTCATAATGGAAGCACTTAGACTGTACTTTTGTGATCTACTGAGTGCATTTAACCACTCAGGGATGCTGAAAAGGAGGAAATCTCTGCTCTTTTTCCTCTTCCTGCTTTGAGCTTCCTGGTTTTGAGCACTCTGCTTTATCCTTTCTTCTGCTTGCTGATTCAACTCACTGATCCAGCAGAAATCTTTCTGCTTTTCTTTCTGCCGTGACAGGGAGTTGAGTTGGGTCACTGAGGTGTCTAACAAGACCATCACAAGTTAAGTGCCAGCACAAAGCTAGGAAGAGGCAAGGCGTGAAAGGTGTGGCTTCCATGGGAGGTGCAGCTGGCTGTGTGACTGGCTGGCATTTTGGCTGTGTGACTTCTCTCTGTCTAGGGCTCCCCCATAGGATTTTACATCGAACATTTTTAATTTGCAAGCATTTTTTTTAACCATACATTAAAAGTGAGGTTATTGCAACAGCCAGACCCCAGCCATTTTGTACAGATGTGCTGCAAAAGGGCTGGGTGAGTTTGGATAACACAAGAATTAGGTTGAACTTTTGCCCCCAGTTCCAGCATTCTTTGAAGTTCTTCACTGCCTTGGCAACTCCTTCCCCTATCTTCCACTGTTGCAGACTGTCAGAGGTTCTGCATAGCCAGCATTTTCTCAGTTCTGGGATCTTCAAAAAGAATTTTGCACTAAGCTCCCCAGGGACCAGATCTTCACAGTGTTTCAGTGCTTGCAGCACAACTTGCTGCACTTATTTTTCAGCAGAGCAAAACTCTCAAGAAGTGTTTGCTGAACGAGGCTCTAAGACCAAAATGACTTTAGTAACTGGCTACAGGAACTTCTAGAACTACTTATTAGGAGGAAATAGTGACCATCTTCTAGTGGGAAGCACATTTCAATAATTCTCTCTACAATACTTTAATAGAAATCTATGTAAACACAGATGCATGCACATCAGGTTTTTGCTACCAGTCCATCAAAACTACCAAATAACTGCCCACTTCTGATCCAGTTGTTCCTTCATGTAATCCAGAAGTACATAATAAAGGCAAATGGACAGGACCATAATATTGCTTCTGACTCTAAGACACAATTTACCCCTCACTATTCTACAGATCACTAAAAAGTTTTTACATGAACATTCACTTACATAATTATACATCTGTTGCATTTTCCATAGTTACTTGTTGGATACATTATTTAACCTGACTGACTGACCTGCAATCCAAAATATCATCCAACTATACTTGGTGAAGCACAGACAAAATTATGTTTGGAAAACCAGATGGATTTTGGAGACCCACAGATAACAGTGCTGCAGAAGATAGGCTTAGGTACTCCAGAAGTTAGGAGGGGGTAATGGTTTGGAAAGGCAAACATGCTTGCTTCTTACACCTTCACTGTAATCAGTTACTTTACAGTAGATAGTCTCATTACTATAAATTGCAACTAGAGGCATTTTTACCTTGCAAAGGAATTCATAAAAACATGTCAGATCATGTCAGCTGAGATGATACATAAATCACATTCTGTACAAAACATATATTTTGTATCCAAGAAATTTCTGATTGTTTTCTGAGCAGAGCCCACTGCTTCACAACTCAAGAATTTTTATCAGAATTACAGACGCCATTTAAAAGACATAAAAAGAAAGTTGAAAATGTAAATATGCCTAAATGCTTCCATTTTAATCGCCTTGTTCATTATATTTCCACTAAAGTTGCTACTTCATTCCACAGAAGGGCTGTTCCCAACACCGCCTCAGACCATTTCAGAATATGCATTAGCTTCTGTGCTCAAATGTGTGCAATCTAGTGTCATTACCTGGAGAAAAAGGAGTGTTCTTAAATCAACTACTAACATACTGACAAGAGGTATGAGCAAAGAAAAATCCTTATGTTGCAATGCTGATTGCAACTCCCGACATCAGTCACTAAAACCTGTGGTAACTACTAACTTCTTTGACATTACGAGGTCTTCAGTTTTTTTTATCTACTTCAGTGTTCGGTAACTTGAGAGAGAATAAACCCTTCTTCCTTGTGACAACATACAATATGACAATTCACACAAGTAAAACATGCAGACACATGATTTTGCAGGATCTAGGCCAGAGTGAAAAAAGTTAGAGGTTGTATTAATCCCTTGGTGACTAAATTTGGTGGGCTCTATTGGCTACACTGAATTGGATCAAACCATTCTCACAGAATGGAAAAGAAAAAAAGGAGAAGCTAAAATTTTGACGTATGACTTCAACCACAAAATTAAGTCCAATCTTCATTAAAAAAATGTAAACAATAAATTACATATTTTGTATCAAAACACATAAAATCTGACCACAAATACATGCAAGCAGAATCACACAAAACAAGCAATTCTTGCTGAGTGAGTTTCCTTATTGTAGTTTTTACTAGTGTCATTGTGGAATAGAGGAAAAAAAAATCTTATTTTCCATTAAAAAATTCTGGATAAGTCTTTGAAATGTCACTAATGTAGACAACCTTTAATTTTTTTAAGAAAACAAAAGGCAGTTTTAAATTAACTAAAAGGTTAATTCTAGAATGTATTACCATAACATTTCCATTTAAAACAATACATCCTTTTCTAATCTGCATTTTCAATTCCTCAGCTACAGTTGGTTTAAATACTTAAAACTGTCTAATTACTGATTTTCTATTATGCTTGGCTGATAAAATTCAAGAATTGAATCAAAACTGTGCTAGAACTCCTTTGTTAAAATGTTAAAATGTTAAAACAACCAGGCAATTCGCCTCTCATTAACTACTAGCTATTTCTTGATTGGCAGGGCTAGGCAGCTCACCCTGCAATGGAAATTATTTATGATACCTACCTATGGATCTTTGTTTGTGTTGGACTATTAAACTGCTCCCTGCTCCTTTCAAGAACTGTAAACTATGAAGTAAAGATACTGAAAAGACAGAGAGAGAAAAAAAAAAAAGCCATGCTTTTTCACGCTGAGAAACTCCAGACCTCAGATGACGCACTGTACTTAGTGCTATTTACTGTACCACTGTAATTATTTGGTAGCTGATCAAACTAATAAACATACTACTTAGCAGAGTGGGTACTTGTAGTGAGTAGCTGTGAGCTCCTTGTTTTTTTTTCACTGAGACTTTGATAGTTCTCATATCTGATCTAAGAGATGTCTCACTGCCACAGCAGAGCCTCTCCACATCTATGCCAGCCACTTATTGCACCCTTCAGAGCAGACATTACCACACTCCTTAGCTGGACTGAACCAACTGTTTATGCGGGTATGCTATGAAAAGCAAAGTGATACAGTTTAAATCTACAGATACACATACATATACTTCTCCTAACTGGTTAATTTCTCAAATCTGATGCTGACAGCAGCTTCACATGTCTGGCCAAGACCACCGCCTGGTCTTGGCCAGATACAGGCAGACAGGCAGGAACTTCTAAATCCCACCAAACTGCTGAGGAAACAGCAATGTGGAGATGCAGCCTGCCTGTAGAGCCCTGACCAGACTCCAAACTGAAAGCAAGCGGCTACTCAGGGTTTTACGTAGCAGCACATAAAATATTTTCATTTCAAGAGACATCTGCAAACATGGAATTGGTTTTCTCTTCAGATCTCAAATTTGCAAATGAAATCATCTTTGTTTAAAAACATACTTTAGGGAAAACTGCAAGATACTATATGCCTGGAAACAAATTAATAAAGCTGCACAAAGAGAATGAAAATGGCAGGATATACCCATGTGAGTATCAGTGGTTTAAAAAACAAAGTGGAGATGTTGCACATTTAACAAAAACCTTAAGTTCACAAATTTCCTCACGTGTACAGCAACTCTTTCTTTAAAAGCTGAAATCATGGTTACAGTAACTTCCTATTCAGTCACTTCCTTAATTAAAGCATTGAACTTTAATGTGAAATACAGCCATTACAAAATCAGAAAGGAATCTGAACAATAACAACCCAGTCAAATGGGCAGTGCAATAACCAACAGTGATGTCAAGAACACTGACTGATACTTTTTTATCTAAATCAATTATGCTGTGATTCTCTGAGATAAAAAATGAAGTTGTAGGGAACTCTGTACTGGAGCAATGCTACACTAGCCACGTGATGTGATGCAGTGAATACTCAGCACAAATGTGCTCCCCTGGGTAAAAGTTATTTCAAAACCAAGTCGTATGTCATTTTTCTCCCAAATTTTTGAAAGGTGGTAATTTTAGTCCAGCAATATGTATGCCTCAACATAGTCTCAAATAACTTTACTGCTCTGTAACTATTACCCAAACAGAAGCATTTTTTAGTCCACTTTTAACTTTGTTCTTCAGCAACATCACAACCCTATTGATGCCCCAAATGTCAGTGCTCTCAATTTAAACAGCATCTTTCCCTCGGACAGTCACTGCATTCATGCCTGTCTTTGCCTTCCACAAATGACCCAAACTCCCAAAAACTCAACACCTTGGATTATGCTGGTCACCCCTGCTTAACCCAGGGCAGAGTCCACTGCACTAGAGACAGCAAGGCTGTTTCAGTAGCAGCACTGGAAACACCACATGGCTCAGGAGCTGCATTTAGTGGAGAAAAGAGGGCACCAGTACAGGAATGCTGCCAGGAGCTCCAGGCAGGCTGCAGGTATTGCTCTCCCCTACAGTCATAAGCATTGCACTGTGCACACAGCCTCAGCAGCAGCAATGCAGCCCATGTGTTCTTGTACCTGATCTGAACCACATTTGCACAGCCGTACAGTCCCAGGGGCACAGATCTGCCATTAATGATCATGGGACCACAGTATTAAGTTTTGACACTTTAGGTCTTTCCTGTTGCCCAGACAGCAGTAACTTTGCAGGTCTCTAGTTACACAGCCAGCTCATGCTCTAGGTAGGTGCAAAGGGTCACAGAGTCACTGCAGGGAAAAGCATCATGTTTTTCAGGCTGGTTTATGTGCTGGGGCATAGTGTTTTCCTGAGGATGCAAGGTCACTCAGCTGATCAAAACTGACAGCACTTTAGTTTTTGAGGGACTGGTAGAGTCAGTAAGAGTCAAAAGAAGAGTTTACAGAACAAATGCTATCAAAGTTCTAGTGCCTGCTGTCTAGAATCTAGCTACTCCTACATAAAACCTTATATTTAATCAGGATGGCTTTGGTTGGTATTATCAAAGATTTTTGCAAAATAATTGAAAACATACACTGACTTTTTTTGTTTGGTATGTATTTTACACCTCGTAACACTGAAGCGCATGTTAGATACCTGAAACTGTCTGATCCCACGGATCTATGTCTACCATACTCTGGTTACACTAAGACTTTAAAAAGAAAACATTGTCTCTTCAGCCCAGTTTAAGTGCAAACCTTGTTGCACAGATTGTGCAACAATCACCCAGTAAAATGGGTATAATAAAACTTACAACTTTTCCAGTTAGCACCACACCTCCAGGGATTTTTATGGGTTTTTTTTTTTTAAAGAAAAAGAAAACCAGACAAAACTTCAGGTAGGAGATTACTTTAAGAAGACAATTTGTCCAGACTATGGAGTAAGATATAATGATGCTCTCTCCTCTGCCTCAAACAGGGCTCTTCTAAGCATTTCTCCTAGCTGATTTTATTCTTGTTAAAAAAAATCCATAAAGGTAAAAATCAAAAAGTATCTCAATTATGCATTTAAAAGCATGCTGTCTACAGTTTGATCCAGCTCCCAGACAGTGGGATTTTTTTTTTCAATTGAAGGACGCTGGTCAGGAATGGTAACATTGCTAACTTCAACATTGCAATTCGATTTCTGCAGGCCAGCCCAAGCGGATAGCTACTGAAATCAGCTGGATTCTTTGATGGATACAAGATAAAAACCGTACAGATAACACTGAAGATTGAGTGCTACGGCTAGAGCCTGCTGATTTATCTCACTGGCTGCACTATAATATCAACAGAGCCTCCTTGGCTTCGCCAGCAGAATGCTGTGCAGGAGTAGGCAGTGGGTGCCCCAGTGCACACTGCAGGGCTCTTCCTTCATCTGGTGCTGGAAACGCTCTGCAGAGAGGTTTCTGGGTAGACAGAATTCTTTATTTTCAGAGGTGAAAATCCAAAGGGATGACTTTTTGGTCCAGTTTACAAAACCTAATCTGGAAAGAATCCTGGATCTCTCTTGTTGCTGAATGCTTGTAAAACGCCACAAGCACCAATGAGTTTGCAATTAAGTAATAATAGCCATCACAAAATTGTGAAATTCGTATTTACTAGATAAGACCTTAATCCTGCTGGGTGATATCATGATAACCAACTTATTTTCCCTTGAAACTAAAAGGCAGATGTAGATGATACTTGGTAACATGCTACTATTAATACTGCTTTTACTTTACAAATGATGAAAAGAAATATTTTTCAGTAACTGTTCAAGAAAAAAACTTGTATAATGACCTTTGTAAGCAGACTGACACAAGGAGATACTGAGGCTTTGTTTGTAATGAAGATACTTTATTAAAGAGAAGATAAATCTGCTTCTGGCCTGGATTCTCCAAATTTAAAGGGATTTTCAGGTGATGGAAGTGCGCATTGTGCTGGGTCTCCAGCCTGATTACTTCCTGCAGGGATGGTTTTGTCAATGCGCCACCACCCCTCCCCTGCTACTCTTAAACAACCCAGGGTCACCCTGTCCTCTCTTTAATTAGTATCTCACTGCTGGAGGGAGGGGAGAATGTCAAGGAAAAAAAAGAATGAGAAGACACTGTAAACAAAGGTCCTCAGGGGCATCTTAACAATCCAGACAAGGAATGGAAAAAATGCTCACTTCTTTTGTCAGTGATAAAAAGGAAGAAACTGGTTGGGGTGGGCAGAATTTACATGTAGCTATATGAATTTGGATAAAATAAACACAAATCATGCTAAGAAGGAATCTAATTTTGTTCCCAAGAGGTCTTTATCGTAAAACAGATGAGCATATAATCTGCATTTTACAAAAAAGCCAACTAAAATAGGGTGCTCCAACCATAAAGCAGCCAAAACCCTAAGTATAGTCTGCTTCCCTAACAGCCATAACCTAGCTCAAGTGGACTGAAAGCAATTATTGTTATTTGCATTGAAACTGCCAATGTGTACCTTTTTTTGTACAAAATTATTTGTACTGCAATAAGTAGCCTGTTGCACTACTGCAATTTACACCTACATTTTCCAGAAAAATACAGATAATCCAAAAATAAAGCAAAATGGTATATAAAGCATTAAGAAAATCCCACCACTTCACACTAGATAATTAACTTGTCCTCTAAGTTCTCTAGGCTATCTTAAAAATAGCAAACATTACTGAAGTTAAAGACTATCCTTCCCAAATTGGCAATGTTGGGCATAAATGTGTACGAACACTTACCTTTTTTACTTTCCAGAATCAATAATATGACACATAGGAGAAATTTGTTAGCTAAATACAGCCAAAGGTCAGCATTTACACAAACTTTAACTGTTCCTAGGATTTAGAGTATTTTACAGGTTTCAGATTACTTTTTCTGATGTTCTCTCCTGGTAAATCAGGAAGGAAAACTTAATTTTAAAGCAAAACTCCTGCTGAAACTAAGGTTTCCCTGTAAAGCTGATGGCATAGGAAGTTAAATGGCAGTGTGTCAGTCACTTGGCTAGCTATTGTAGCACATGGTAGGTGGCCTTCCTCCTCTTGGAATTTCCTGCTCCAAGGTAGGCCCTTAGGTTACTCATGCCATGAGAAAAGGGAAAAGGAAGAGAAACCACACATGCTTCAGAAGAAAACCATACATGCAAGGAGTTGCAGAAAAAACATACATCTGGAACATCCCAGTGGAAAAGAGAGCCCTAAAATCAAACTGGAGCCAGTACTTGAACCCCTTTCTTAGTGCCTGCTGCCTTGAGCATTCAGTAGTGGATCTCTCTCAATTTCTGCTACCAATGTGGTCACCATTTATGTAAAATAATGAAATGCTAATAAGGAAGAAGGGGAATAGACTCTAACCTGTGGCTATGGAATCATCATAAATACAGAAAACCACATTTAAATCTTTGCTTTATTTTCTGCCTCCAAGCTACCGAATGAAGAAATACATACAAAATATATTTAGATACTTAGGTACAAACAGAATTACATGCCAGCTAAGGCAGGACCCCAATGACTGACTCAACTCCTCAGCCCCTGCAAGGATTTGAACATCCTATTCCCCTATTTAAAATCTAAATACAACTAATACAACTGAGTAATTTCAGTTTGGTGTGTTGGTCTTTTTGGCTGTGTTCTGAAGTCCTGAATCATTAAGTCAGAAGAACACCAAACCTATGTCAACAATTCTAAAACGTAGCTTCAGTATGTGGATGCTTTTGGTTATGTTACACATTTTGAAGCCCATGCACCCCAAGAGATATAGTCACGGCAAAGTGGGTTTTAGCTTCACTGATGTAAGTCTGTCTGTGAGCTGAGCATTATTCTGTGGTTTTAATCTATACCACAAGAGTGATGCTTACCAGTATGCAAGCTAGTTCAGTTTCTACCTTTGGATCACAGGATAAATACATCCGGAATCTCACATTTCATCTTTAATATACATATGTAAAAAATACAGAATACCTCCCATCCCTTCTGTGTAACAAGCAATGTTAAAACTGAAGAACTGCTTGATTTTTAAATTATTATTTTTTACAAAATCAGATGCAGCTTTTACATACCTTTTATTACTCAGTTTCATGATTTTCATGGCTGGATTTACGATGCCAAACACTTAAGAGCAGGTAAGAGTGACATTCTTTGTGCCCTAACTCCTCTTCTCTCCCACCTGGCACAACCACAGCTGAAAATACTTTGAAAAAAAAAAAAAAAAACCAAAAAAAAAAAACAAGAAAAACCCCACCAAACTAAAGTACTCTATAGGTGAGGTGAAATAAAAAGCACATTTGAAAAGTATGAATTTTAGCTTTAAAAACACTGACATTGATTAAAGATTTCCATAGCGTACAATTTACAAGAAATTACCTCAGCAGGGTGAATGGATTTGGTTTCATAATCACAAAGTTCCCTAATTCCATGGTATTATATTCCAAGCAAGCTTGTATATTAAGTTTAATTTCACTTTTTTCAGGAAGTGATTTTACTCAAGATTGAATACAGCTGTTAGAGGAGTTCACTGCTCCAAAAATGCTTCTATACAAACTGAAATAAAATGACATTCCTGGGGGTGAGGATTCACATCCTGATTCTGAAACACAGAATCCTTTGGAGAAACCAAGCTCCACTACTAGAAAATGTTACTGAAAAAATAAGAGTCTTTAAATGTTTAAAGAATGGGAGAAAGGTCTGTGCAACAGATTTGATGACTTAAATGAATGGTCCAATCTTCATTGACAATGCATAGCTAGGACTCGCTGGTTTAACAAAAAGAAACACAATGATAGATACACTGCTAGTTTTGTTCCAAGCATTAATATTAAAACCTCACTTTATGGGGGGGGGGGGGGACACACGGACGATGACATGGGGGACACGTGTGAGAGTGTGTGTGTAGTTTCATTTACTATTTCATCTTGATTCTGTTCTTTTAATATACACAGAAATGCATGCCGGCATACAGAACAGGGCCTCTGCAGAGGAAACGCTGCCAGCTAAAAACATAGGATGTAATCGAGACCACAAGAGACACACACTCAGTTATAAATGCAACTATGCTGGAGGTATGGGAAAGAAGAAAAAAAAAACCCAACCCAAAACAACTCTTATTTTTCACGGCCAGTTTTAATTGTTTCAGTGACATTTTCCCACTCTTATTTTGTGCCGGTATAATGAGGAAAAAAAAAAATCAAATTTAATTACTTTTGCAGCTAAGATAACTGCAGGATTCAGTATTCAAAAGTCCAGCCATTCACTTCTTGAAGAAACCCACAATTTGTTTTATGCATATCTCAGATGACATGCACATATTCTTCTTGCAATGCAAGCTTAGCAGGACACTATCTGGTCAAATTAGTCCCAAATGCATAAATCAACCCCTTAATTAAAAATCCTATTAAGACACCCTAAAAAAACTAAACAAAACCAAACACATATACCATCCCCCCCAAAAAAAAAATCGATAATCCACCAAACCTCTGAATCTCGGAAAACTAATACCAAGCACACTAAAACGTAAGACAAGAAGAAACACATGGCAACAACCAAACTCCCCACCAGTGTTTGCAACCCAGACACTCCAGCTTTCTGTTACAAGAACCAGGAAGTAGAACAGACTGGGAAAAAAAAAAAAAAAAACTAAAGCAATTACTTTCTACAACGAAATGTTTTCTCTAAAAGCAACCGAGAGTAAGCGAGCTCCCTAAAACGCTCTCAGTTTTAATAATTAAAGGTTTTCATCATATAATGCGGCTTAAGACTGTTAAGACTTGGTTTCAGGAGACGGCCTAACCCACTCGCTGAAGGACGGGCGACCGCCGGGCGCGGAGCCCGGCCCCAGCCCTCGACACACAGCACGCTACGCTAGGGCCCAGCCAATTCGCTTGTCGTCGTGCCTTGCGCTTCCTACCGCGGCGTGGGGATACCCCGAGGCCGGGGGAGCGCGGGCAGCGGCGGGGGCTCAGGGCGGAGAGACCTGCCCGGAGGCCAGGCCGAGAGCGAGCGAGGCGGCTCCGCCAGGGCCTCGGCGGGAAACTCAGCAGCGCCGCGACGCGCCCGGCTTGGACAGGGCAGGCCGAGCAGGGCGCTACCGGCCGCCCTGAGGCACGGCCGCCGAGGGAGGGGTAGCGCAGGCTCTTGAGGCAGGAGCCATATCGGGGCCTCCGCTTTCGCACAAACCGCGTGGTAACAGGCGCATCGTACGCCCTATGTAACTTTCCGCGTAACTTCGCTGAGAGCGGAGGCAAGCACGGGCTGACAAGAAGCACGGAAGGATTTTAAATGTCGAGGCGTTTGCTGCCTGTCAGCCATCTTGTCTGTCCGCTGTGAACTCTCCGAGAACAAACCCGTCAGAAAAGCTCATACGCTCATACCCACTAGAGGGAGCCCATAAATCCTAGCGGTAGGAAGAATAGAAGTTTACTCAATTGGAGAAATCGCATTTTTACTTATTCGGAAAGTTTGTGTATGATGTATTTAGAACACTTCGCCACCCACCCGCAGCCTCTAGTTCTGCAGAGAACTGCCTCTTCCACATTGCCAACAGCCTCACTGACTCATCGCAACATATTAAGCAACCTTGAAGTTTTGAGGCTATCACTGTTACGCAGTATTTATACAAACTCACCAGTTCATAACGCACTTCAAAAATAGCTTGGAAGTTAAAACTCTCTCTAAAATATTTCGTATGTGCGTATGCTTAGTTTGAAAGGCAGATATATGGGCATTCACACATGCGGAATGCGGATCACAAACGCCCATTTTTTTCAACCCTAGATGTGGAACACAGAGTACGTTCTGGTTTTGTGAAAATCATCAGACATTTTACTTCTAAATCCTGTGGGAGCAGATTTAGCTCTAGATGCAGTGAACTGGAGGGGGCCCTACGGACTCCTCCAAAAGACAGGCTCCAGGGTTTCCCATCGTTTACAGGAATGAGGCAGCTCTTGGGCCAGGCCATCAGATAAAAAAGCTGTTAAGAGATGGGTACCATCCTGGGATGTATTTATCATCTGACTGCCAGCTGATCAGCACCTTTGCAAAGTGGGTCTTGTGCAGAAGAGATGAGTTTTGCCTTTAGCAAATGAACTAAGAGCACAGCTAGAAGTTTCTGCCTTTACCATTCAGTGTTGCTCCTTGGGAAATACAGTTGCTACAAGGGAAAAGGAGAGAAAACCACTTTGCACAAGAGCTTGAGACATACATTTGAGCATTAAAAAGGCACTCTTTGTGACAACAGATTGGAGTCTATTCACATTAAGTTTGACAATATTTGCTTTTATTTCAGCATCCACTGAAATCTGTATTATTACAGATTTGCTTAAAACTTTAGTAACAGCTTGCTGATATGCTTGGAATATCATTTATCATTTTAATCAAGTATCTGTTACCCCACCGTTACAGTTTACTACTCCTCAGATTCTAACTTGTACACTAATTTTGAACTTACTTTCAGTAAAAGGACTACAGTACAAATATCCAAGTACGCAAAGCCAAAACAAAAGGGAGATGACAACCTACGTAGTTTAAAGGTTGTCCTTTTGAGCCTGTCAGCAAAAAGGGCTAAAGGGTTCTAGTGATCAATACACCGCACTAGGATACAAGAGAGCTATGTAGGTTCTATTCTACTTCTGCCACTGCATGATTCCTCCACTGTGAATTCATTCCTCTGTAGTAAAAGACACTGATAATCCTGGGCTTGTAATTTAAAACTATTTTGAACCTAGCAATGAAAAAGGAGACACCAATACTATTATATTGCAGCTATGGTTGCTCTTTATCCGCAGCTACTTTTCAATTCACACTAGAAGATTTTTAAAAAAGCCTGTTATTGCATACACTTCTAGCACAATATTTTTTTTACCTTTGGAATTTAAATAGGATTTGATGTACTTTGACCTTTTATACAATCCAATATTGGTTATTAATATTGACTTTAAAGCAGTTCTGATTGTACACTTGCAGCATTAGCCAAACAGTATAATAGCTGATATTTTTGTCCATGTTTCATGTTACCTGTTTGTAACCTTGATGTTTTCCTTAAAGTAGTTGACTCACACAGTATTTGGGAGATCCAATTCAATCTTTTTCTCAAGTCAATACTGCTTTTGATCTCTTCATAACATAGAAGAGATAGCAGAATACTTACAGTATTTAGAAAAATATCACTATTAAAGAAAATTACATCTAAACAAAATGTTACTGAAATGTGCAATCAATAATTGTTCAACAAGCACTGGTTTAGGCATGATCAAGAAAGCCACTAAGTCGAATGATGTTTCAATTCTTTTACCAGTATCAGGTTTTGAATATCTTAATCATTTAAGAACATCAAAACTGCATAAACCAGGTATAAACACAATATAAAGTAGGTTAATAATAGTCTTTCAGTGATTGTGATAGAATGCACAGCACCCCTTAGTGATTACCATCATCTGATCTTTACTGTAGTGTCTTAAATCTCTGTTGTCAACATAGGAGACTTAGGTAAGATAGATTCAAGTGGGATAGTGAAAAGTTCCTTGCACTGCAGAGCTGAGTGGAGAACTAGAGACAGTACAGTTTCCTTCACACAGATTACTGTTCAAATTTTATATGCTGATGAATTGGGATAATTTATTTTATGACCCAAGAGTCAACAGAAGAATCTAAAAGATTATAGAGAGAACACATGAGCAAATGAAAATGGTGGTGAACTGTCATTCATTCATGTATATTGCTGGTTTTAACTGGGAGAAACAAAGGGAGAAAATAGAAACCATGAGAGTCATGTAAGGAAAAGTGCATTTTTCTGTCTACCTTGCTGAAGTGATCTGGCAGGATACTACAAATATTATGAAATAGATAATGGCTATATGAAATACAGAATATAGAAATATGGGGGCAGTCATCAGACAGGAAGCTGT
>JASSUY010034072.1:38877-52290 GCA_032466535.1 Forpus xanthops
GGCACAAATGCCAAATCCTCTACACTAAACTGTGCTTCCCCCCCCCCCCCTTCTCTCTTATTCTTCCTCCTTATCTGTTTTCTACAGCAATTTTCAATTTTCAGAATTAGTTTTCCTTATATTTTCCCTGTGTCCAGCTTTGTATTTTTCAGTTATCTTTTCCTCTTTTCCCATTTTGAATGACAACACAAGGCTCAAGAGACATGTCTACAGCCAGCTTTTAAGAACCTATCTAACCCACTTTCAGAGATAAGCTCAGTGCCAGGAAGGGCAAAGAAAGCAAACAGGATCCCCCCTGTGGAACTACCTCCCTTCTCTGCAAACCCACTGCTTCCAAGGCCAGCTGCTATGGATCTCAGTGTAGAAGTAAGGACAAACAGCAGGTAGCTCTTCCAGAGGCGTCTATCACTTCAGTAAAGCCAAGATCATATGAAAATACAGAGACTAAACTACTTCCGTTGTTGTTTTCACATTGGTATCCTGAGCCATGCTTTCCTTTCCTGTTTTCCAGATGTTATACGTATCAATTATCAAAAGATTCTCACTAAAACTGTGAAATATTTGTCATTCTCAGACATGGCTCTCAGCTTTCTGCTCCCGGAAGTCCCACCTCTGTCTCCTGATATCCTCCAGTCATTAGGCAAGCCAGAGTTGCTCAGACTTGTACAGAACCCTTGCTGCCAGTGAGCCTTCTTTCTGCTGTCCCCAAGGGCTCCAAGAGCAAATGGCTCCTGAATTCTGTTTTAAAGCTATAGGCTGGCATGAACAATAGCATGGTATGGCCTGGAGATTTTGCAGCTCATTAAAACTGAAAAAAGGAGATCTGTAATGAAACAAATATGAAAAATAATGTTATATTGTTTATTATTTCTTGGGATAAAATAGAAGTAAGATTCTGGTGCATGATTTTTCTGCAAAGCCTAGATTCTATGGCCATATAGATTAGAGAACACATGGAGCTAGTAACAGTGTCAAGAGAAGGACTAACTTCTTAATTTATGAAAGAAATCATGACTAGTGCCCACTTTACACATGAATGCCTTCATCGTACAGACAGCAACCCAGGATACTTTATAAATAATGCACATGCATACATCCTTCAACCCGACTGCCCAATATCTAGGTTACTTGAAGTACAGGCTATCCTGCAGAGTAGACGCCACACTGTTAAGAACGAATAACAATAACAACGAACTGGAAACTGAACCAATAGTGAATATTTTGTAACAATCGGCAGGTCAATCTAATCTAAACTGTCCAACAAATCTTACAAATGTATGTATATACATGTATTAGCAACCACCAGCAGAGCACAGGGATCTGCAACATCCTCTCTGGATGACAAAAGCAATTGGGTGAGATGCAACACACTTTCCATCAGTGAGAAAGACAGAACACAGTTTGGAAGACAACACTCAGATAAATCCCTGTTCCTAAAAAGGTGTGCTATGGAAATGCCAGGAGTTCTGTTGTCCAACATACATGCATTTCTAAACTTCATATAAACATCAGTAGAAGAGGAGCCAGCTATACTAACCTTGACAGAGCTGAATAGAGTGTGAGCATTGAGAATGGCCCATTATATAAGCTAAAAAAAAAAAAAAAAATTATTATTCATTTTTTCATTATTCAATTATTCATCTGACATAACATTCCACTTGGAGTTTCAGAAGATGGAAAGTGGCAGCAGATATAAAATATGCATAGTTGTTTTTCTGCCTCTTTTGGGGGAAATATGGTGAAAGAAACTTCAGTCATTCTTCTGTCAATTTTAACTGTGCAGTGGAGTTTTTATCCTATCTCTCGCAGATAGATGCATGGCTACTTAGTATCTTAGATGCTGGAGAACACACCTCCCTAGTCCCAGGCCCTCAACTAAGTAAGAGTCCAAGAACAGCTGTTGAAACTGGTAAGAGCAGAAACATCCCCAGTGCACAAACACATCTTCATTTCTTCCAAAGCCGATATTTTGGTAGAACTCTTCACTTTTATTTATGTTCAAACAGCTGTCACCATCAAGATAAACACTCTAGGATAAAAAAGGAAATAAAGAAGTCTTCAATTAGGTAATTTCTGCTCTGTGATAGTGATCCGGAGTGATAACGCTGCTGATTCTGCAACCTGCTGACCATGAGGAAGTCATCTTAAGGCTAACTCAATCCTTATATCCCTAAACGTATACTCTGGCACCTAACAAGAAACCTGATTTTCATAACTGATGAACAGCCGTGATCACGATTCAGTTAACAGCACAAAAATGAACTGACCGTTTAGTGGGGTTTATATTTTTCCTCATCATCAATCTGGCTGACAACTACAGCTGTGACTTTTTTACTGTTGTTCTTTCTTTTTAAGATCTAATAGAAACGGCATCTTTAAGATGAACTTGAGGGCCTGGGAACATGAGAGCTTATGATTATTATATCTGCCATTGAAAATCCTTAGAAAAGATGTGGGAGTGAGCATATAAAAGACACTGGAAAGAAGTGCTAATAAAAGCAGAGCAGGCTAAAGAAGCTGGGTGGGTGGGTTTAGAAGCCCTTCATATATCCATAGCTTCTGCAGCTGATGAATTTACAGTAATTTGGAATAAAAGTCACTTGAAGCAGAACTGTCAGTGAAGAGCAACAGTAACATACTAATTCTTCCCATTTTTACTACTAGAAAGTCAGAACACTGTCTTCCTCAGTACTCTGCTGTTCCTCTGAATAATGTCTACTTGGAAAGAAACACGATTAAATTTGGGGTTGATTATTGTTTTAATTTTTAAACCATGTCCAAGAAAAACACTTAACAACAAATTCAGATTTGATGCAGGAGCAAGAAATGTCAGCCTAAAGAGTGGTTTGGTATGAGAACGTATACATGCCTGCTGTGATTTACAGCATAGTCTTGTAGCACTATGATATTCTGAAAGGAGAAAGAAACAGACAAACCTAAAACTTTACATTTTTAAGCAGCTTAAACAAGATATTTGCTAAAACAGGATAAGGGAATTTGCATGATGGAGAGATTACTGAAATGTCATTTGCATGTTCACAGAATGCATGTTCTATTAAATAGAAAAAGGGAATTCCATCTATACCCTTCCTTTCCAAATACCTGCTCACAGCTTACAATGAGGAAACACAGAAGGAATAGTAGCAGTTACTTTAGGGCCCCTTATGCTGATGATATTTATCAGGGCCTCCCTCATAGAATCACCCAGTAGTTTGGAAAGGATATCTGGAGGTCATCTAGTCCAACTTCCCTCCTAGAGCAGGTTCAAATTGACCAGGTTGCTCAGGACCTTGTCCAGTTGTGTTTTTACTCTCTCCAAGAGATTTCAGACCCTCTCTTGGCATCTGTTCATGTGATGGGCCACCCTTATGGGAAAAAAAATAATAAATCTGCACATCTGATTACAACTTTCTCATGTCAGAACTTGTGTGCACTGTGTTGCATCCTACTGCCTATTCCCCTCTGTGATAAAACTACTACATCTGTAGACAAGGAGAGAGCAGTGAATATCATTCACATTGATTTTAGCAAGGACTTTGACATTGTGTCCCACTACATTATTGGACCCAAGGTAAAGACATTATAGTCTGGACAAGAGGACTAGACTGGAATGAAATTAATAGGATGGCCACACAACAGTGGATTATACTCTACCTGAAGAGCAGCACCAAGGGGAGCACTAAAAGGGTCTATCCTGGGACTGCACATTTAACACATTTAGATTAGACAAGTGCGAAGATCTGCACCAGGAAAGGAAGAGTCCCTTGCAATGACATAGGCTGGGGACCGACTGGCTGGGAACAGTCCTGGGGAGTGGAGGCAGATAGCAAGCAGAGTATAAGCCATCAGCATGTTCTGGCAGTAAGGTGTGCCTCCTAGGCTTCATTTGGGTGAGGGAAGTGAGTATCCCCCTATTTGATAGACCCCATGTAGAATACTACATGCAGCTTTGGACCTTCAGTAAAAGAAAGTCCTTGATAAGCTGGAGTTAAGTTCAGTGGAGGAACATCAAGATGGCTGGGGGCTGGATCACACACTCTGTGAAAAGCTGAAGGAACTGGGCTTCTTCAGTTTGGAGAAGAGAAGGCTTTGGTGGGACTTACTAGCAGCTTTCCATTTGTAGAATGGAAACCTTTCAGGAGGTTATCAGGGAGAAGGAGTCAGTTTCTTACAGTGGTTCAAAGTATGACAATGAGTCAATGAGCATAAACTGAAACAAGAGAGGTTCAAACTGGAAATAAGGAGGTAAAAAAAGAGAACCACCATGAGGACAGCCAGCACTGGAACAGGTTGTGCAGACAGACTGTGCGTCTCCATCCTCAGAGACTTTCAAGAACCAGACTGAATAAGGCCCTGAGCAACCTGGTCTGATCTTCTAGATGACCTTGCTTTGAGCACAAAGTTGGATTAGAATGCTCCTGAAGTCCTTTCCAACTGGAATTATCTTATGATCCTGTTCTGGTGCACCTCCAACGAGTGTCTGGCTCCACCTTGTCTATACATTCTCATTCAATAGATTTACACGTCAAACAGATCTCCCTTTAGCCTTCTATTCTTAAAGTTAAATAAAGCCTGGGGATAAAACAAGGAAATACACATATTCATCAGAGGAGCAAAAAAACTCACCCAAAATACAAATATGAAAAGAGCAGAGAACAAACTAAGCATACTCACTGAGGATAAAGCCCCGTAAAAGGCCTAGCAGAGAGAATAGTGAATTGGGAAAAGGAATTTGGGACTAAGAACAAAGAAACTGCTTCTATTATTCAAGATCCCTGTGTTCATGGAAACTTGACTGCTCTTTGTCAATAATTCAGCTATATCAAAGAAACAACTAAGTATCACCATTTTTTCCTTCTACCTGGAACAATAAGAATCTGAATTTTTGGCTAACTGGCTGGGTCAAAAGAAGTAAGAAGCATTCTGGAGTTGCTGACCCTGTTAACAGAGATGCTTCCCCCTCTAAAATGTCCCCATTTATTCTTCTCCCCTTAATGGGCAATTGCCACAAGCAAATGGTCACTAATCAGAAAAGCTATCCAGAGGAAACCAGAAGGTCACAGGTACTTTACATGAAAGTCAAAGTTTGTATCATAACCCTTTCTTAAATGTTTTTCCTAGGAGACAGAATGTTTTAGCTAGTACTTTTCCAAATGAGTCGCTAACACTAGTGTTAATTCTGCAGCTGCCGCTAATTTAAAGTGCCAGCCTTCTCCCCTGTCTCCACAGAATGAAATAAAATATCAGTGTTGCACTGTGTTGAAAATGGAAAGTTAGACATAACACTACGCTACAAGGCCTTTAGAAGTCACATTTACCCAACTTAAGCCCTCTCAGCAACTTACTTGACACTCTCTTCCACTCTTACTGGTTGTAAGAATGAAAGACAGACCCAAGTGGGTTTTTAACACTTAATGCACCAACATCTAAACCAACTTAAAACAGGGAGAAAGAAAATAAAGTCACAGAAAAATTATGCTAGCCGTTATCCACACATATATGTAACCAACAGATCTTGGTAGCCTAAGAGCTCTGTTGTATCTTCCTTTGGGTTGGATCTTTGGTCCATTTGTCCAAGGACTTGGGAAGCCTTTTGCTTAGATAAGTTAAGCACAACTGTTTTGCTGTAAAAAGCGAGACCCAAAAGGGTGTACTTTTCTCAGAGACAACTTTACCCATAGCTATGCACATGTCAAACTCCTTACACAGCTCAGCTGTTCCACTATAAAAACGTATTGCAGTTGGAGTTCCGGGGTTCATTTTCAGCCAAGTCTGGTTTCCTGATTCAGCTCACTGACTGATCATATAAATACTAGTGCCTGCACAGGGCAAGGGACAGGAATGAATTGCTGAGGGGCAATGGGGAAAGACAAGACAGGCTTTTTTGGCTGCTGTGCATAGTTATGTAAAATTGAAGTGATTATGTAGCTGTAGCCTGAGGGATAGAAGAGGTCACAGATACTACCACAGCCTGTAAACTGGTATAGGAATTATGTCAGTCTGTGTTGCCAAGAGACAAGCAAGGGAATTCAGTTCTTAACCTGTAGTAAAATCCACAAAGTGAAGCCTGTTCACTCTACCTCTCTACAGCAGATCAATACTTTCCTTACAGTGCACAAGAATCACACGGAACATTCCAGGATGCATGTTGCATCAACAAGCTATCTGTCCACCTGGAATGATTCTGAAACACTTTTTACCAGCCTGAGATTTCAGAAATTTTGCTCTAATGTGTTTTGAAATGTTTATTTTATGTCAGAGCAGTTAAGACTGTGTATTCTTATGGTCTCACACCATGAACAGAGCACTGTGGCTTCAAAAGCTACCATGAAACAAGTGAGCCACAGTACCTGATTATACTCATGTCCAAGCTCTTCTCCTTCATCAATTCTAAGATCATGTAATTCAGCTAGAACTTAATGAAATTACATTTAAATGCAGGACTTAGTATTTTCAGTAGAGGAAGACTAAGCAAATCATTAAATCAGATAATAATTTGGACCTATTAGCTACAATAAATATGACCTGAACCTGTTTTGTGTTTGTATTTGGGCTGAAATTAATTAAACTGAGATAGAACAGATTTTTATCAGCATGTTTGTGCAGCACTTCTCACTCCTTCAACAAAGCAGGTGATTTTGCAGTTGAAATAGATGTAATCACTACTTTGCACAGGCTATAGAAAGTCTGTACAATACAACAAAAATTAATATATAATTTGTAGCATATTTTTTGCTAAATCTGAGCATGCATCTCTAAAGGACTATTTCTTACACCAAAAGCATAACTTAATGAAAAACAATTTCTTTTTTAAATCACTGTTATTCACTTTTGATTATGACTACTTGGAAGACTGAAACTTAAATCTGTAACTGCATCAAGCCATATTTTCCAGGTTATTACTGCACCTTTGTTCAAACTTCTTTATTTCTATCACAACCAAGTGTCCTTCAGTAGGAGCACTGGATTAGTAGCTTCAATTACCTTTCTGAGTAAGAGAGATGTATCTATCAACACTGACAGCTCAAACTGCTGCTTGGACTTCCAGGCAACTTCAAAAATATATCCCAAGTGGGGATTTGATGCATATCCCAAATAGATATGTTTATGAAAGGTGTTGTTTTATAGAAAAGTAAACTTAGAAAACAATGCTTTAATACACATGTTATTGTCCATTGGAAAATTTCAGTATTTTTGTGCCTATCTCTTCTTTGATCCTTCAACACTAAGTGGAAGCTCAGAAATTTACTCTCAGGAAACTTCATCCTTGAAACCTGAAGGTTTTATGTGCTAACTAGAAGCAAAGTATTTTGAAGTTCATGTTACAAAGAAGGTTAGATTCTAAACAGCAAGCTCAGCTCTGGTTTAAAAGTAATGAGAAGAAACTACACTCATTACCAAGGGTAACAGTTGAGCTAAGAAAGAAAACATACTTTAAAGAACTATTTTATTCAAAGAAAATTGACTTCTCCCCCCACAAACTTACTGCACACCTTTCATGACTGCCTTGGGAACTTGTGTTGAAGGCAAAGCTAGAAAATATACCAGTACACATCAGACATTCTGGTCACTTACAGCTGTTGCCTTCCTACTGGATATAAAGTTCATAGACATGGTTTTGGAACATGCCAGGTACCCAGAAGGGGGTTAACCATCAAACATAAAAGGTAAACAGCACTAAGTAAGTTCTTCAAGCCTTTTTCAAGTCTTATATTGGTTTATAACTTTTCAGAAAGTCAGTCCCATAAGACTATCAGACTCAGGATCTGACTCATACATCAGCAGTAAAGTTACTACTGAATCAAGGAGAGGGACCAAGAATTTGTTGACATTTGTTAAATGAGGCCAATCACACAGTATCAAATTAAGCCCCAAGCACAGTGCACTCTAGGGATGAGCTTAGTTTCAAACTTCTAGAAATAACAAAGCTAATAAGAACCTGCCATTTCTACCATTAATGTGGTGGGAGAAATATTTTTCACTTTGCCATTTGCAAATCCAGTCTCCAGTGCATATATATCATCCTGCTCAATAAGGAAGTAGATTAAGGGAGGAAAGTTGTAGCTTCTTGAAAACTCTTTTTAAAACATTCCCTAGAAAAAGAAAGAAAAAAAAAAGGCAAAAATCAGCAAACCTTATGGATGTCACTGCTACTTCTCTTTGATTCCAGCTTCCATCACACAATCTATACGTTGCACTACCTAACCTTTGCTTTTCCAAAGTGAAGATTATAAATATCATGTCATTGCATGTCACCCCCAAATTAAGCAACGTCATCATAACCCAAACATGAATCAAGTTTCTAGTAAATAAAATGTTGCTCATCTAAAATCAAAGGCAAAACTCATGTTATCTTGAATGAAGCCAGTCTTAAAGATGATGTTGTGAAGTGTTTCTGCATTTCCTGTACCTTTATCAGTTGTTTAGATAGTCACAATGATGTACATTAACATATGTGACACATTAACGTACATCCTTCTTGACCCTACCTAACAATGCTGTGGTCCCAGTGTGGAATATCTAGGATTAAACCTTCCTGAAGTCACTACTATTAACAACGTATCTGGTTAGATTCTGCTTCTAATGCGTATTTGCCTGTGGGGATAATCTAACATTACTTCTGAAAAGAGGCCCTGATAGAGAATAATTCAAAACTGGAGTAATTCAAGGCATGGATGATGAACATTTGCAGAACTTTGTATGAGCTTCGCTTTATCCGTTTCTAGAAAGGCTTCAACTTCTGCATACACAAGAATGATTCTAGGGAACAGTTTCTAGAAATACTTTCTGAAGGACATATTTCTAGTTCATACCAAGCCACCTCAGCTAAGCTTCAAGAGTTAAAAGGAGCTATAACTGGGACAAGGATGGAGATGCCCACACAAAATAAGCTGACTGGAACTTCTACATAAAACAATCATTGTGACCAGTGACAAAATGCCACTGGCCTCTCTGAAGGATAATGCAGGCAAACCCAGTTTTAGACTCAGATGGTTGGAAGGAGAGAAAATGCTCTTCCTAGGGAACACTTTTCACTTTACCATATTTTACATCCCCTGAGATTGTTTTGTAGAGCCAGAGGGGTCACCTCACCACCAGCATGCTCAATCTTTTCTTGAAATTGGTAACTTTTACACTTCTTTCTTTTACACTTCCACTACCTGGTACACTTTCTGAAGGAATTCTTTGGAACTTGCGAAATAGAATCCCAGCCTGGACAGAACGGAAGAGAATACATTCAAGAGGCTGAGGGGGCTAACAGGATCTCAAGATCAGGTAAGTGACGTATTTCTAAGCTTAGTCAAGAACCAGCAGGATCATAATTACGGACAATACCACTTCCCCTGCTAAGATATTTCTTCTGACCTTATGAACACTCACACTTAGTAAAAGACAAATTTACAGTAACACAAAGTACAGATTTTGCAGTCACAGTGCATGCAGAATAAATCTAACTAAACTCATTAGAATTAGTAATTGTTAATGCCGATTAAAATCAGGTTGTAAGCTAGGATCACTATTTAAAGGGTACTTGACCTGTGCTTGGTACAGAATTCAGGGAGTAAAGGTTTTCATTAGCAGGAACCCATTAGAGGGTCTTACCACTTCTGGATTAGAAGCATCTACACCAGAAGGTTCTTCATTCAGTCTGTGAATATCAAACTGGCACTAAACTGTGTCTCTTAATATGAGAAGTTTTGTATCTCTCTGCCTTGTTTCACCCTACAGTAAGTTCCCTGTTAACTGATCTCCTACTTCTGCTGCCATCAATAGGCATGGATAAAAACTAAACATTCACATTTTAAAGTTTGCTGTCAACAGCCTGAAAGAAGTTTGTGATGCATGGAACCTGCCTGTTCACTGCAAGTTTGCACCAGTCTACAGTCCTGCTTACAAAACTACATGAACTTCTAGGAATATCAGTGCTTTTCATAGCTGCCAGGATGCTAAGTTTGCAGCTACTAAATTATATAGCTGGAAGCCCACTCTAAGATAATTTAACAAGATTCACACGATTTTATTTCTTCTGAGTTGTTGTTAGCCAATACTGAACAAAAGAAACAGAACAGAATTCAAATACCACATAAATATGACCTATGACTATTAAATGCTTGCACTTTAAATAAACCGTGTTATCTGCAGGGAATGTTGTCACTTTCTTATACAAAGAACTTTCCTTTACAAAACAAAAGCCTGTCAATAAAATTAACCGTATTGTTGCATATCCCCTTGTACAAGGTAAAAAACAGTAACACAGTATCACAGTTTATTTGTAAATCATTGCGTGCATCATGTCACTGAATTCCATTCGATATTTAGGTAAAGGAGACAAAAACATAAATTCACTTCTATTTCTTCCTTGACCAAAGCAAACAGACTGTGGATTAGATATGCATATATACATTTCTATTTGCTTATGAGTACCCTGTCTTGTTAAATGTTACAATACTTTGCCTAGCACAGTCAGATTTTAGTCCTGGTCAGAGGGGCCTTAAAGCATTACTAAAACACATACAAACTTAATTAACATTGTCTTTCAAAATGCTGAAATACAGAACCACATCATTACAAATAAACTATTAAGGAAGGAAATTATATACAGCTGAGTTGAAATGTTATGGAAATATTATTAAGGAAAGTAACTAAACCTTCAGAAACATCCACTGAACTTGAAAAATATTTTGATGCTCTCTGACATGCCATACAATGCTGCAACACAGGAACTGTCCCAAAATATACATTCACTAGAACACAAAAATTTAACAGATATGTCAAACATATTATTTGCTGAAGTAAAAACTGTAACAGTCCCCAAAATGCACGTTTTACAAGCTTCAATGTGAAACTATTTTCATTCCTATAATGATCTTTCATATTAAAAGCCTTACACCTTCTTCCAGTGTTTATTTTGGTTGTTTCATTTCAGTCCATGTTTTCACTAATCTCTTTTGATGCTGAGCTCTCTAAGATTAGGGGGACGGAGGTGCTTAATCACAGCAAATGTTTATATTTCCTCCCAGAATATATGACTGAACCAGCTTGAATACTTCATGAATAGGATTGTGAAGATCATAACAGGCAAATGCAAAATCTGTTTTTAAAGTCTATACCGTATTTTGCAGCAATTAAAATAGCTGACCACATCAACATTTTAACCCAAAGAGCCATTAGGAATGCATGCAATTTGTAATGAAGATTTTTGAGCTTTTGACAGGAAAAACCATCTTCAGGCAATTCCCCTCATCTCCTAATTATCAATTTGCAGTTTATTAGTCAGCCAATTCTCCATCATTACTTAAATAAGGGTAAGATGGGATACAATTCTTCCAGTTTCAAAATCTAGTTTCAAAAACATCTCCCAGTGTAACCATTACCCACCATCCATTCAGTTACTCAATTCCAGTATCATTTGTCTTTAATAAAAACCAAAGATTTCTCCAGAATTACTGAAACAGCTCATGTACTGCAGAATGGGTTCTTTTAGGGCCCAAAGGACAAAACAGCTGAGAACTATGAATCAAATTAATTTTTCCATATGTTCTGAGAGGATCAACAGTGAGAAGATTGCTTCTATCACTGACTTCTGCATACCTGAATATTGAAACTCACTGTTCCTTTTATCTGCACCAAGGAGCCACCTTTTTTTCTTTTATTTCCCTTATAAAATGAAGCTCTGTGAATACAGGGAACCTTCACTGGATCCCACATATTTGATTTCATGTGTGTAGGTGAAACGGCTGTGTGTGCTCCCTGCTGAAAGTAGTAATGTAATTTCTGGCTGTATAATTTTATAGCAAATACTGCAAGATGTTTTGAAGATGTCACTGACTGTAATACAAATCAATATTAAATTATCTGTACAGGAAACATATTCAAAGGATGGTCCATCAAGCTTTCTCTTAGGAACATGGATTTCTAGGATCATACCTTAATAACTACAGTAAGCTATTACAGATCATCTCCCTCTTCAATTATTTACAGGTCAAAAAAGCTAAGTGACATTGCTTTATATATATTCAACGCTACGCACTTGGTTTGTAACTTACTAATGGCACACAAAATCATGAAAGTACAAGCTTTTAAACAAAGACATTTTTTCATTTGAGAATATTTATATAGTCACACAACTACATGATGCGAAAGGCTGCCCTTCAGGCACTCTACCTTTCTTAAAAATAATGCATTAAAAATGCACATCTAAACAGTACTGAAGTAATTACTCTGCTGCGTAATCTTTAGATGGCTACAGACTGTGCTATTTAGCCTGATGTTAATTACACATTTAAGAGATTTGTTATTTCAAATCACCTAAAGACATTTATCATATTTCTATCCATTTCTGTCTACAGGAAAGCACATTTCAAAGCCTCCTCATTGCTGACTTCTAAAACATGAAATTTAATTTAGTTTTCAGCCAAGCAGTATAAATGACATTTCACAATATAGCAACACAGAACACAATAAGACGAAGAGCCTAATGAGGGTGCAGATAAAGAGAAGGGAATTCTTGTCCTGTCATTGTCACACAGGCAGGACATTTCAATAGCAAAAAAAAAACGAGGAAAAAAAAAAAAGAAGATAAGCTATCAACCCCACACACACCACGGTTATAACCTCTAAAAAAGTTCACCCATTGAAGCCTCATATGGGTCTGTTTTGATTTGTGAGGAGTGACACTGGTGGTTGGAGAGGCTTATGCTAAATGTTCCAGACAGCTGATGCAACCACCTCTCTATCTGCCAGTTTGCAGAATGATGCTGCTTGAGCGGTGGGGCTGGCTGCCCTCACAGAAGAAGGAGGAAGGAGAGAAGAAAAAGGGGAGATCCCCCAGCACAAGAACTACGAGCATCAATTTGCCTGCAAAGGCCAGCCATCCTTGTACAACATTAGCCATCAGGCGCTGGACCCTTAATCCAGTTTGCAAACTGCGAGGCGGCAGCTCACAAAGCTCCAACTCCACAGACAATGCGCGTCCATCCGAATCCGGGAGCCTCCTCACCATCCGTATTTAAGCGGAATCACGGCCACCCGCCCCCCGCAGTCAGCCCGCCCTGCCACCCCGGGTTGTCAGCGCTACGCTGCCACGGCTCTTGGCCTGGACCCGACACCCCCGGTTCGGGCCGTTGCGCTGCGCCCGGGGAGGGCGGCAGGAGCGGGGCTGCGGGCGCGCCGAGCTGCGCTTTGCAGTGGGGTGGCCGGGGACGTGGTGGGGAAGGAGGAGACATGCTGAGAGCCCTCGGGAGGAGGAGGAGGAGGGCCCGCCGCGGGAGGGAGGAGGCGAGAGAGAAGGAGACAGGTCGGTGACGGCACAGTCGGAAGGAAGGGACGGGGTGGGAGCCCGGCGGGGAGCAAGGCGGCCCGGGGACGCCCGGCGGCGATCCCAGGGCGGCGGCGGGCGGCAGGAAGGGGCTG
>JASSUY010034073.1:6132-21132 GCA_032466535.1 Forpus xanthops
TCACACTCCTTTTGATGCAGCCCAGGATACGGTTGGCTTTCTGGGCTGCAAGCACACACTGCTGGCTCATGTTCATTCTCTCATCAATCAACAACCCCAAGTCGTTCTCCTCAGGGCTGCTCTGACTCTTATCTCCGCCCAACCTGTAGCTGTGCCTGGGATTGCTCTGACCCAGGTGTAGGACCTTGCATTTGGCATGATTAAACTTCATGAGGTAGGCATCAGCCCACCTCACAAGTGTATCAAGGTTCCTGTGGGTGGCATTCCTTCCCTCCAATGTATCAACCAAACCACATAGCTTGGTGTCATTGGCAAACTTTATGATGGTGCACTCAATCCCACTGTCCATGTCACTGACTAAGATGTTGAACAAGACCGGTCCCAACACCGATCCCTGAGGGACAGCACTCATTACAGGTCTCCAGCTGGACATTGAGCCATTGAGCACAACTCTTGTGTGCGGCCATCCAGACAGTTCTTTATCCACCGAGTGATCCACCTATCAAATTGATGTCTCTCCAACTTAGAGACAAGGATGTCATGTGGGACAGGGTTGAACACTGCACAAGTCTGGGTAGATGACATCAGCTGCTCTACCCCTGCCCGCCAGTTCCATAGCCCCATCATAGAAGGCTATCAGATTGGTCAGGCAGGATTTCCCCTTAGTGAAGCTATGCTGGCTGTCACCAAGCACCTTGTTGCTTTTCATGTGCCTTAGCATGCCTTCCAGGAGAATCTGGTCCAACCTTCAATGAAGGAGCAAATTCATTGTGATGCTCCACTACAATGTACTGAGGGATTTATTTTAATATACTTCAGCTTTTTCTGATGAATTTTAGCTTCTAATTCTAATATATACAGTTCCCTTTAAAACACATGCTAAGCAAAGACACATGGAAATACATTTTGTTTCTGTCCTCTCTGTTTATATGCTGATGGCAAGATGGGACTGAAAGAAATGGAGCATATCTGTGTTTGATGAGTTACTACTCTTGTAGAGTTTAGGGTGGTTTAGTATTTTTTCTTCATGGCCAAGGCTCTTACAGTCCATGGCAAGAAGGAGAGGCTGGGATAGAAGGACCTCACAACATTATGCGGGGAGCTTAGTAGGTCTTGCAAGAGAAGGATTAATGGTTATCTAGCAGCACCTCTAAATAGGCAATTTTAAGTTTCTGTGCTTGGTGTCTGCTGGAAACTGCTAGTGTGCTAATTGTGGTGGTACTTACTATATGGGTATCCACCTACACTGTACCTCATTAAACAGTAAGTTGTTTTTATTGCATTCAAAACAGATTCTGAATTTAAAGTGCCACCACATCAGTTTTCACCACAGCCTTTAGTTTTCCATATGTTTCTGGAATGCTCCTGTTAATAAGCGATAAGAAATAAACATAAGCTTAAAATCACCAGAAATAACATTCAAATCATTAATATTTATGCAGTATGTCTTGTTTGTTTTTTTCATTTAAGTTGGAAATGTTGTTCCTTTTTTTTCCATGAAATGTCAAACTTTGCCTGATAGTACCTTTTCACATTTACTTTAATTGCAACTTTTATATCTGTTTTTAGATGAAATCACTGCTAGCTTCAGACGATTTGGGCCTTTGGTAGTGGACTGGCCTCACAAAGCAGAAAGCAAATCCTATTTTCCACCAAAAGGTAAGAGAGATGGAGTGTTTTGACCTGAGTGCAAATCTTACTCTGGGAAACTGCCTCATCTTTTTCCAAAGGGTATAATTTGCACTCCCTGTAAATAGTTAATTCTGCAGTTTCAATGCAAGTTCAGATATGGTTCCTCTACATACCAAGTCTAAAACCTGAGGGTTGTTGTTCTAGCATTGTGCTTGGTTTAGCACTGGGCTAATAAATTCTGATATAGTTGCATGTGTCAATACTAAATTCTGTATTTTAATTTCCATACAGTTTCCAAAACTGAAATTTGGTCATATTTTAAATGCTAAATCTTGGATAAAAAAATTCATAGGAAGTTCTAAGGAGCATTTAGAAAGGATGCATTTGGGGATGTCATCAAGATAATCAGTGTTATGTTTATGTCAGTTTTAGGATGAGAACTTCATTTGAAGCACTAACCATTTTTTGCTAAATGGTTAAATACTGATTTTTGAACTATTTCTAGTGTTGCTGTTAGATTACACAAAGCACTGTAAAGATAAACTTGATTATGTTAAGGTGTGCATCTCCATAATTACTAAAAGAAAGTCTCGAGGAATTCTTTGAGAATCTTGAACATGCACAGAGGTTGGGATGAATCTCTTCTCCAGGCTGAACAGCCCCAACTCTCTCATCCTGTCTTCATAGGGGAGGTGCTCCAGTTACCTGATCATCCTCGTGGCCCTCTGGACTTGTTCCAACAGTTCCGTGTCCTTTTTATGTTGAGGACACCAGAACTGCACACAGTATTCCAAGTGAGGTCTCTGGTAGGAGAGCAGAGTAGAGGGGCAGGATCACCTCCCTCGATCTGCTGGTCACGCTTCTTTTGATGCAGCCCAGGATACGATTGACTTTCTGTTCTGCCGGCTCATGTTCATTCTCTCATCAATCAACACCCCCAAGTCGTTCTCAGGGCTGCTCTGACTCTCATCTCTGCTCAGCCTGTAGCTGTTGGGATTGCTCTGACCCAGGTGTAGGACCTTGCATTTGGCATGGTTAAATTTCATGAGGTAGGCATCAGCTCACCTCACAAGTGTATCAAGGTTCCTCTGGGTGGCATTCCTTCCCTCCAAATCTGAACATCTTAAGGATATATTTCAAGACTTCCTCATTTAGTAAAGGTTTTTGATCTAGTTGGAATGGTTATAATTAACACAGTAAAAAACCAAAGCAAAACAAAATCTGCATTGTAAGCAGAGCTTCTTAAAGCAGAGAACTCGGATAGAAGAACTTCATCTGTTGATCTAATTCAGGAAACACTTGTGAATTAGCTGTTAAGGTCATCTCCCATGAGTACCTGATCCTTATTTGAAATTTAATAGCACTTACTGTTCTTCAATCTTAAAACTTTATTCCAACTTTCAGTTTACTACATTAATTCAATATTGTCTTGTGTAACCTAACACTTTTAAAATACAGTGTAGTTTCTCTTTGTAGATCTTCTGGAAACATAGCTTACTGTTAACTGTTGAACGTTACTGTGTTTACAGCTGGTTTTTTTTTTTTTTTAGATATAGCCCATGATTATTTTGTAGAAGAATTTCTTAAATTTGTCTTTAAGTATTTCTTGCATGTACGAGCAAGAACCATGTATACATATATTTAATAAGATGTTGGAAACTGCTAAAGATGGGCTAAATAATAAGAAAGTTTTGAGATTGATCAGTAATTAGCAATTTATAAATAGATACTGTATTAGCCCAAGGAGTTTGGTTTGTTGTTTTTTTTTTAATTTTAATCTCCAGTTTCTAATTTATTCCTCTACATAGAGTCAATTCAGTGTATATATTTTTGTTCAGTATCATTAGAGATTTGACATAGTATTACTTTCCAAAGACATAATTATCCAGTTCTGGACTGATTTACATAATAGTCTTCTCTGGGTGAAGAGATACAGGCTGCTCAGTTTTCCAGGCTGTGGTTCCTTCCAGGCTTCCTGCTTACAGAAAGTCCTGAGGGAAGGCCAAGTTCAAGATAAATATTTCCTTGCTTTAAGAAATGCATACACATCCTGATGCATGAAGGCTGGTTGCCTCCTGAGAAATGCCAACTGCTTGTTCTTAACTAATTACATTTTTGTTTTGGTTCACCACAAAATAAGCCCAAAGAAAACAGGAATTTAAAAAAAAAAAAACTTAGCACTAATCTCACAAGGAAACTCTGTTCTGAAGCAGAAAAGAAATTCTGTTGAGATCAAGTACAAAGGCTGTAAGTGATCTGCCAACTGTAATGGAGAATTCCTTCCTTCTGACTTGCTACTGTTTATCAGAATTCCTGTTGGTACGTAGTTGGCAAACATTTATGAAACAATACATGTGTCCAAAGCAATTTGCTGAGGTGAGGGCTCATATAATAATGAAGCTCTCAAGGAAATGGTGCCATGAGGATATGCAAATCCAAAGAAAGCCTTTAAAAATGTGCCCAGTTGTTTGTGTGTTCTATACTCTTTATAGTGTCTATCAAACAGAGGATAATCAGATTTAGACAGGACAGTATCCCCAGCCTTTTCTAATTGCCCGTGTGTTTCTATTGCTATCTATCACAGCAATTGAGCAGCATTTTCATTTATTCAAGATTCTTAACTGCTAATTTAGAACTGATGAAAAAAAATATGCTGAAAATATTCTGTTTCTAGTTTAAGAAGCAAAACCCTAGGTGTATACCAGTCCTGTTTAACTTTTCACCATCTTACTTGATCACACTGGGTAGGATTGTACTCTGGATTCAGGCAAGTAACTGGAGGTGTCTTCATGTGTGAATTAGTGTCTAAGCTTCTTTCAGTCAGTGGGAGTCTGGTGAATAAAGTCAGTGGAATATAAAGGGGTGTTCAAGTAACTGCAACATAAGCACATTAAGCCTGATTCATTTACCCAAAACAAGGATATCTGAAAGATTTATATAGGTCTCACAAATGTAGCATGGCACCTATTGAAGGCCCACACCATTCTGGAGGCACCAGCTGATGGTTAGGCAAAGTCCTGTAGAGGATAAATGGTGCTTGACACCTCCATGTCCCACTTGTTCACCAGTGACTACATTAACTGGCTCTCTGTACAGCACTGCGAGCCTAAACGCAGCCACTACAGGATCATGGAAATACGTGGTTGCATCTTGAAGTGAATCCTGCTTCCCCCCTACTCAAAAGTGCCTCAGCTGGTTAGCTACATTACAATTGTGTCAGCCTGCACTTCTTCACTTCAAGTATATTTTCGAGTTAATTCTCCGTCAAAGTGAACAAGTGAAAAATTTGTATTTACAAAATTTAATATGGTGATAAGATCTCTTTAAGGAGGAATAGATTAAATGTTCTGTGAATTTCCCAAGTACGAGTTGTTCCCAAGAGATGTAGATCCAGTGTCTTTATTAACCTGTTTCTTTCTGATTTAAGCCAAGATATGGCATTCTGTGGGCAAGAAATGCACTGCACTGAAAGCATTTAGTCTTCTCTGGGGGTAATCTGTCAGGACAGCAGAGAAACAAACACCAAAACAAAATACAGCTTCACTGACTGGCACAGACTGTGCCATACTGGCTTGCCCCGATTTTCTTGACTCCTCCAAGCCATTAGTGACTGGAGTTAACTGGGGTTTGTTAGGACTTTAAGCTGCTCCTTTATTTCTACACAGAATATGCATAGTAGAAGCAGTGTCCTTTCTCCTAGTGGTCTTCAATATTATTATGAAATAAAGAAATTATACCTTGCTCAGAAAATCATGTTAGTTACCAGTGTGAATCTGGTCTAGAATGCTTTCCTGTTGGTTTGTTCCTTATGTAATAAATACACAAAATGAGAAGATTTAGCTTGATAGTATAGCTAAGGTTCTTCAGACTTATGTGGTGGGCTTTCTGTTTCCAGTGCTGAGCCAATACATTAAAAATAAAACCTAAAAAAAATTTGACATTCTTGGTCTTTATTCACTGAGAGATGTTAGCTCAGAATACAGGTGACTATGACCAGTGCAGTATCTTTACGTATCAGGGAATGTATTTCTAAAGCAAATCATCATCTCCAGAAAGATCTGTTTGTTATTTGAGGTAGTTTCCTGAGGAAAAGTATTATCTAAGTCACCCACACTGATTGCCTTTGAAAACAGGAGTATTTGTAATAGTTCCAGTGTTAGGCAGAGGAATTTAATCAAGTGATAAGCACTGACAAGGGTTACCTAAACTTTGTTTCCCGCAGGAGGCATAAATTCTGGTAGAGGTGCACATGAACAAGAAATTTTTATGAGTCTGTTTCATCTAGTACTTCTCACCTTGTGAGATGTGTACAAAACATATAAGCTTTGTCTCTTGGCATGTAATATTTGATCATGACCTGCTACTGTTGGTGTACATATGACCCAAAGGTATGAAGCAGCTTCCTTCAAAGAAAACTATTACAGTAACTTTGGTTTTCCATTGTAAACAGACTTGTATTGCTGTTGGGTATGAAGCTGTTAAATGACTGACATGGTACACCAAAACCCCAAGAAACTAGGGAATTAAGCTGTTTTCTAGTACAATAAAACATATCCTACTTTTCACCTTCTCTCCATCTTCCAATATGGCATGTACTTTCTATCACACATAATGATTGTACTACTTCAAAAAAGAACTAGTTAAGCACTTGATCTTTTTCATCATACTTGCACATGTGACTTACCACCACCATACTAGCTTTGCAGACATTACACGTCCATGATAGTTCATGAGTTATGGATGTTGAGGTGAAAAGTAATCCAATAAAATCATATATTGAGAAAGCAGAAAGGACTAAGAGTGAAGATTCTGACATACAGTTTTTGGCATGTCATGTGGTAGCTGTAGTAACAAGGAGAACCATAATTTACGATGTATAAATGAAATGCCAAAGATAAGAGTGTAATTTACCATTGCAGGCACTTTCCAGGTAATGAATATAGACTTGTTGCCTGTGTAACTGGTGTTCTTTGGCAAAGTCTGTGGCTAATGTATAATTGATCTGTACAGGAAATGGCCTCATCAAGGGCAAGTGATGGAGAATGGTTTGTATGCAGACTGTGCAAGTCTAGAATTCTTTGGAAGGGATTGGCTGTCTCGTGTGCATAGCAATAATATGTGGGACCTGAGCAAATTATCTTCTCTAGCCAGCTTTCTTCACTGAGAGAACTGGTTATTTTCCTCCAGGCTAGACTTAAGGAGCGAAATAAAATATACTGTAAATCATTGAAGTACTAGAGCTTTGCAGCTAAACTGCAGCCAGACCAATTTGATAGGGCAGACTATACGCTGGCTTTCTCTCTGTCTGCAGCTAAGCTCAGACACAAGCCTGTCTGATGCTTAAAATGAAGTGGGTTGAACCCAGGCATGAGTACCTGTTCTGCAGATAATGTACAGTTAATGTAATGTAAAGTTCTGCAGTATTAATGTACAGTTTTGATATTGCTTTCCTTTTATTTCAGGTGTGGTAGGATATAGTAATCCTAATTCCTCCTTCATCAAATTCTTATATTTGAATTTTCTGTCTTATTACAAGGTGCCAGATTTAAGCACATTAATAGCTGCAGACATGCAGGATCATGTGAAGACACTGACCAGCTTTACATATCAGGATCTCTATGGCAGTATTCTTGATTTGCTTTAGGATGAGAACTGTGGAAAATCAGCATTTGGCAAAATATTTTACTTACTTTTAGCTCTGAATTTTACTTTGTATACCTGATCCCTTGGTTGGTATCATTTGCATTTAGCAGTTCCTTTGATTTTGAAGTTTTGCGCTCCCATCATTCCTGTTCGCATTGCAAACTCAGTACAAGAATGTGTGTGCCTGGTTTCACACAAATAGTGACAGTTACATGAGTCTGGTCTCGTTTCACCAGTCTGCACGTGCCCTCATTCAGTGATTGGGTAATATGTGGATTTTATATTCTGAAATAAATACTGAAAGATATCCCCATTTAAAATTCTGAAATAAATACTGAAAGATATCCCCATTTAAAGGGTATTTTGAATTGAAATAATAACTAGCTAAGCTTAAGTTAAACAGATTGTGTCACTAAAAATATTCTTCAACAATAAAAAATGGACTTCACAAGGAAATGTTTTGGTTGAAGGCCAGAGATTCCCTGTGGCATATTTGTTAGGAAACTAAGAAAGATTTACATAAAATATACAGAATAGCTAAAACCCTGTCATGTATACCTCGTAGGTAGCTGTGATATGACGATGGTATGAGGGGTAAGAGGTGAGGGACAAGTTATTTGAAAGAGCAGTATAGGCCTAGCAGCTTTTTCTTTAAATCCTGCTTTGTTCTGATATATCTGAAATCCGTTGTGCATTTGCATCTGTAATGTTACATTCTGTTCAATATATTATGATCCTTTTAAAGTGCTTGGGGTATTTTTGAGTATAACCCTAATTACATGCTTGGGCACCTGTAAAGTAAAAATTCTGTATTTATCATTATACTGTAACTGTAAAGTATTCTAATGTGTGAGGTTCTCTGCTTGTCTGACTTTCCTTAGACTGTAGCATTAAATAAGCATTTTAATTCCTATTTTTGTAGCGTTTGGGAGGTTTGCTGGGTCACTTACGTAACAAAGTACTTTGATCTAATCTCTAGAATAGAGATAAGTCCTTTGTGCCAAGTCGGATTTTCATTGTATAATGTCCCTTGATGCCAATGAATTATGTTCAGCCTGGACTTCCAGTACACAGTAGAGCAGACATGTTTGCTTTTATTTGTTATTAGTCTCTTTTGACAATTATTTTAAAGATAGAAGGTCTGTTGATCATGGCAAGGTAGTACATAGCTGAAGAAGATGACTAATAACAAAGAATCAGTTTGACTTACTTTTGGAGTAAACCCATTTGTATGGAGAAGTCACTGGCAAAGATGACTAAGAAAAATAAAGATAAGTGAAAAAAAATAGCAGTTGGTTTGGCTTTCTTTCCAGGTTATGCATTCCTCCTGTTCCAAGAAGAGAGTTCTGTTCAGGCCCTGATTGATGCCTGCATTGAAGAAGATGGAAAGCTCTATCTATGTGTTTCCAGTCCTACTATCAAGGACAAACCAGTAAGTAAACAGTAGATGGCCTGCAGGCTGTAGCTGCCATCTGTCCAAAGCTGCATTTAAAATGATGATGAATATAATCAAAAGCAAACTACCACTGGCAGAGCTCAACATCTGGAACAGTTGGATGATTTTAAAATTGTAGTTTTTTGAATTAATAGGATTAAAACAGAGCACCTAGACATGCTAAGCTAATGGGGTTATGAATGTTTGACAGTTTGTATATGCTGATGAACATGCATCCACGATGTAGTGAAACTTAAAGCAGTGTATCGTTTTCTTTCCCAATTTAATAGGTTCAGATCCGTCCCTGGAATCTAAGTGATAGTGACTTTGTGATGGATGGCTCCCAGCCGCTTGATCCTCGAAAAACAATTTTTGTTGGAGGGGTCCCTAGACCATTAAGAGCTGGTGAGTGTAATCTGTGGCTGTTTTTACAAGCTGCAGATTATTGGAAATAATTTGAATCATGAATACTTTTGTATAGTTATGTATAGATAGCTATGGACATATTCATATAAAAATAGAAGATTGTCGTGGTAGTTACAATAACCACAGTACAATATTTATTGCATTACATCTCTCTAGTAACTGTTTTCATCTGGCTTTTGCTAAAAATCACTGTTCATTGTTAAGATTTTACTAGAAACTGTTACGTCTCTAAAGCTGAAGGAAAGATTTTGCTCATATTAGCAAAACTGTACTGTAATCTATGTCACAGAAGAGTTTTTACAATAGCACTATGAGAGTCTCTCTGCCACGCTCCATGAGAATGTGGAGCTCTATTTGCACTTGCTTATCATTGTGCATTAGCTTCTCTTCTACTGCCATCAGGTTGCTAAGATGGATAAGGTGAAAAAACAAGTGATGAAGGAGTAGGATTAGAGAAAAAAGGAATAAATTCAGAGAGCAAGCGCAGTCTGTATGGCACAACACTTTATGAGATTGCGGGACTCTTTCTAGACTCTGGCTGGAGTACATGAAGATAAAAGTTTCTGTACTTGAGGATGTGTGGTCTACAGCGTGGACAGTCTGCTTTGTGAGACTGACGACAGTAGCCTTTTACAGTATTGTATGGTGGCCTTCTAATGAACAGGTTGAAGTTAATTTTGGAAGTAGAAGGAAGCGTAACACTCAAATCCTGTTTGCTAGTAGAATGACTCCTGGACTCCATTAGTCTTCCATAGATTGTAATGAATTTTATTCTTCCAGAAAGATGAGCTTTCAGATGGAAGATGTAGGAGAATCAAGAAGTAATAGTGCAGATTTGGGTTATAAAGAATCTTTTTTATTTTTTTCTGTCTTGGGCCTGCAATGCTAAAGCTTTTCTGTTATTTTGTTTTACTTCTAAAAGTGTATTTTTGACTGTAGTACAAATTTGGTAAGTGAGCATAAACACAGCATGCTCAGCTTCCAACTCAATTTAATTTTTCTTAAAATTAAATCCAGATATTTCAGATTACTGTGCTGAATGACTGTGATAGACTTTAATGGATGTATTCTTATGCTTAGCTTTCAAATGCTCTTGTGTATGTGAAAATGAAACTTTCATGGCATTGTGAAATAAGAATCTTGGCTTCATAAAAGCGGTAAAGCTAGAGGAGATGTTTCAAACAACTGTTGAATATCAATGACTGCTGACACCTTTATACCCTAATATAGAGGGTACTAATCCTGGAAAAGTATTTTCCACCTAAATGAATTGCAAAACTGAATTCAGTATATACTATTATAGATTGCTAAAATACTTGATCTCTAAAATAGGAGATTTTTGTTTCTATGAACTTCCATACCTGTGATTAAGTGTAGTGCTGTAAAGATAAAAGCTCTGTATGGCTGATGAAAAGTTGCTAACTGCATCTTTAAATTGAAGTAGGACATAGAGCATTAAGACAACCAGAGAACATGTACCAAGGAGTTTGTGGTGTGTGGATCTATTTTACACAGCTTACATTCCATGACTGCCCAAAAATCTTTTGCTGTAATCCCTTGAAGAGAACTACCCTGGAATTTCAATTCCAGGTTATCAAGGACTGCAAGGATTTACAATTCCGTTGTATCCACAGTGTAAAAGATCTGTCTGCTGAGTATTTCATAGCTTAACATGTTTTTATATTTCTTGTTATTCCTGTTACATCAGCTGTTCAAAAATTAATTATTAAAATTAAATTTTCTAGTATTTTTAAATAAAAGCATTCTACTAAATTTGTACAGTAAGAACAGTTTAAATGAACACTGTTTTGTTTCTTAATAGTGGAATTGGCTATGATCATGGACCGTCTCTATGGTGGAGTTTGTTACGCAGGAATTGATACTGACCCTGAGCTGAAATACCCAAAAGGTGCTGGACGGGTTGCTTTTTCCAATCAGCAGAGTTACATTGCTGCCATCAGCGCTCGGTTTGTTCAACTTCAGCATGGCGATATTGATAAACGAGTAAGTTATACAGACATGTAAATAAATATCAGAATGATTATCTATAAAGGAACTTTTTGGTGTAGTAACATTGCATATGATTGGCTCTCATGCCAGCTTCCATGTTTCTTTTAGTATTCCTGTAACGCTACTAGTTCCAAGAGTTAAACCATGAATGCCCCCAAACGAACGAATTGCATTTCACAGAGCATCAGTTTGTTCCTTGGACATATGTTAGACCATATGTTCTTTCAGTTCTGGAGTTCCTGGTTTTGTTGTGTATGAGCAAAGGGCTTGCAAATCTTCCTCTCTCCCTTGTTCTAATGAAACCAAATACTGTGATAATTCCTCTGTCATTCACAGGAAGCTCTAGTATTCATTTGCTTCAGATTAGCTTTATATTTGCAGCTGCCTTTAATTTCAGTCATAATTGTCAGTGCTCAGCACTTCAGAAAGTCAATTGAGTTCAAAACCTAAAGTACAAAATGTCCCATCATTTCTGTTTGAGAATATCTTAGCATTTACCAATACACATTTCTGCTATTACAGGTGCTTATTCTTGGCTAAAACAAAACTAACTTTTAGTAAGAATCTAGTCAACTTCATTATTCCTAATTAGAGGTATAAGAGTAGGAAAGAGAACTGGCATTTAAATTATGTCAGTTTTAAGTGTTCCTGGTTTTGATGTCAAGAGCTACAGAGATAGACACTGATATTAATAGATGTTCTTTTTTTTTTTTTTTTTTTTTTTTAAGGAAAAAAAATCTTTGAGGAAGAAAGGTTGAGTAAGTAAAGTAGTTCAAGGTCCAGTCCCTCTACAGATCAAAGAAGCAGGAAAAAGAAAGTAGTGCAGTTAAGAAAAGTCTGCTTGTAGGGAGGTAGCATGTGCTTCTATCCTTTCAAACAGACAAAGTTAAAACAGCTTTGCATCTGTCTCTCAGATACCAGTTGTCTAGTGAGCTGAAATCCCCAAGCATGGTCCTTTCCCAGAGAATGAGTGAGTCTGAATGCGGTTAGTGAACCAGGCTTCACTTTAAGATGTGAGGGCTGTGTTTCATTGGTGGGATTGCTGTCCTTGTGACTTGCAGTTGACTTTTACTAATAGCTCTACCTTTTGGCTAATCACGTAACCACAAAAACAGCCATCGCACTGAGACTGTGTGAGGGGAAATAAAACTGTTAATCATCTTGCATTCGAGTATTTGGACAAAAGGGGAGGTATGACCAGAATCCAGAACTCCCAAAGAGATGCTAAATGGGTATAGCTTAGTCTGTTTCACGAATCATCTGTAGCACATTTAGCTGTGAAGTGACCTGTCATTCAAGTTGGAGGTGGACAATTAGCTCCCATCCAAATTAGTTCTCCCTCAAAGGTGGGGAGATGTGGACTTGAACCCTGTGAATTAGGGGAGAGTTCTGTCTTTGTACAGGGAGCAGTGAAGGAGTATATGGTAGATTTGCAGTACCATCTCGTGAGAGAAGAAAAGGTGTGAACCTGCCTTTGAAGGCTGCACTTCTAAGTATGTTAGTGTTGTGTTGTGTTGTTGGGATTTTTGTGATAGGTTTTGAGAGACTTAAAGGCCTCTTTGGATTCTGAGCAGCCATCTGAAATGGCTGGTTGCTGTTTGCAGGGAAAGGAACTTGCTAATAACACTGAAGTACTTCAAGTACAATGGGCAGTAAGTGGGCATGTGCTACAGGCCTCTTGGACCTTAGACAAGAAAAGATACCCACAAAATTTAACTCAGATACTAGATTTCAGAAGCACAGTATTTGAATTATATCCATGAGAATTAATTTATAAAAACGGTAGTCATGATTTCTTCAACCACTATTAAGAAGAAACAAGATCTAGGCTTTGTTTTTAAACATCTAAATCTCAGTTTCTTTTTTTGATTGTTAGAATTTGTGTTGTTTCTTTAGTATTGCTTTTCTGATATGTGAAATTTATTGTTTTTACTCAAGTTTTCTCTTAAATCTGGAATTTGGGCATTTTTATTAGCATCATTGATTTTTCTTGTTTTTATGAGTGTGCTACTGCTGAAGTGTTTCACTTGCCAAATACAGCAGTACCAAATCTAAGTATTTTAATAATTTTGTAAACCTCTTGATGGGGAGGTTTTATGAATTCTTTATTGATTTCAGAGGGGGTTTAATCTTTGTTTTTTAAATCATTTTCTCAAATTATATGGTCAGTCCTTATAATTCATATAATTTTATGGATGTATTTGTATAACCCACTTATTTGCATTACTGAGGAGTAATAGAGGACAGTCTTTTTAGGGAACACTTTAACTCTTTGCTGTTTCTGAAAGTATGAAAAAGCTGTTTTCAGAAACAGTTTCTTCCTCCATAGAGTTCATATACTAATGCTTTTTCAGGCTCTGAAAATGCTCTCATATCAGTATTACTGCAGATTTATAGCAGTTTGTGTAAATCTGTAAACTATTATTTTTGTAAATTAATAAGATAGTCCTGTTTGGTTACTGCCTTCATCTGAGATGTGTCTGTATGCCAGACAATAAAGCCATATATTGTGTATTTCAGTGAATATTGAAGGCAGGCTGTTTCCCTTCCCCTTACCTTAGCAGTAATATTTCTCCGCCAGTTGCATCCAGTTTCTGCAGGCCTGCTGTCCTGTCGCATTCTTTCCATAACCAGTTTTGTCTGTGTAAAAATCTTTATATATTGCTAAATTTTGCAGTTCACCTGTTTATCCTTCTGAACTCTAGTTTTAAAGTATTTATAGCCTTTTTTTTTTTTGCTCATACTTTTTCCTACCTTAATTGGAAATCTTAGTGTCACAATTGCTTAGCAAGCATTAGCTGTGATCTTAGCTTCTTCCTTACCTAAGTACTCTGCAGCTTCTCTCCAGTTCGTTTGATGTGCAGATATGTTTAGTTTCTCTAACAGATGCTTTTCTTCAGTAAAGTGCTCCTCATCCTGTTTTATCATGTATGAAAGTTCAGTTCCAAACATTTCCTTGGAACTCATTTGGAGTTTTCAGCTCCAGACAATTCCTTAAAATGTTGTTAACTTTCATGTACCAGCACTCTTCCTCCGCTTCATGTAATCTTCCATTCTCCAAAGAGCTTCTCTATTAACTTTGAAATGATCTTCATACCAGTCTTGGTGCATTAAAGCACTGGAGCTTGAAATACATGCTGCTTCATGCTTTCAGTAATTCTGAACCATGGACACAGTCACTGCGTAAGGTACCTGTTTATTGGGAAGTTTGAGTGTAATTTGTGGTAAGGCAGGTTGTTGTAGTGAATAAGTAGCGGGGCTTGTACTGAATATAGATTACTGGAAGAAGCATACCCTGTTTCAGACATAGATGCTTTTGACATGTCTAGTATGACCTCTGCTTCTGAAGCTAAGAACATGAAAACTATTATGCTGTAAAACTTCTGAGTGGGTAGCTGTTAAGTGTAGATTTCTTCCTCTGGAGACAGAATGGAAAAAAACAGCAGTTAAACTTCATATTATTTCAAGCATACTCTGAGTGAATCATGCATAAAGTCAATGTCTTTATGTAGCAGTCTTCTCAGGCGATAGTATCTCTGAAAAAAATCTTACATCAGTGAGTTTTAGTATAAATTGGAATCACTTTTTACCAACAAAAGGCTGAGAATACCATCTTTGAGGAAAACATGGAAGACAACAACACATTCCTTAATGTTGGGGTGAACTCATTTTGTGTATTATTATGAAGCTGTTCTTCCTGTCTGATTGCAGTTTGTAACAGTTCAGTTACACAAAGACATAATGCAAATATACAGCTGGATTCCTGCCACTTTTCCACTCAGGCAGTGAGATGAGTTTGGGGTGCTGTGTAAGACAGGTGTTTCTAGCAGGCTGTAGATTTTAAAGGACCACTT
>JASSUY010034073.1:27131-49888 GCA_032466535.1 Forpus xanthops
TCCCCTGTTTAAGTTTGAACCCATTACCCCTTCTCCTATCACTGTAGTCCCTCATGAAGAGACCCTCCCCAGCATTCCTATAGGCCCCCTTCAGATATTGGAAGGCTGCTATAAGGTCTACACGCAGCCTTCTCCAGGCTGAGCAGACCCAACTCTCTCATCCTGTCTTCATACAGGAGGTGCTCCAGTCCCCTGATCATCCTCGTGGCACTGCTCTGCACTTGTTCCAACAGTTCCATGTCCTTTTTATGTTTAGGACACCAGAACTGCACACAATACTCCCAAGTGAGGTTTCTGATAGGAGAGCAGAGTAGAGGGGCAGGATCACCTCCCTTGATCTGCTGGTCACACTCCTTTTGGCGCAGCCCAGGATACAGTTGGCTTTCTGGGCTGCAAGCGTACACTGCCGCCTCATGTTCATTCTCTCACCAACCAACACCCCCAAGTCCTTCTCATCAGGGCTGCTCTGAATCTCTTCTCCGCCCAACCTGTAGCTGTGCCTGGGATTGCTCCAACCCAGGTGTAGGACTTCGCACTTGTCATGGTTAAACTTCATGAAGTTGGCATCAGCCCACCTCACAAGCGTGTCAAGGTCCCTCTGGATGGCATTCCTTCCCTCCAACGTATCAACTGAACCACACAGCTTGGTGTCATCAGTAAACTTGCTGATGGTGCACTCAATCCCACTGTCCAGCTTAAGCATGACACAGAGCAGGCACTGCGCCCAGCCAGGGCATTCCACCCCTTGTGTTGGGAGCTGGGACCATTCCAATGTTAGCCCAGTCCCTGCTTCAGCATCCAAAATACTGCTTTGTGCCTTTCATCTGTTGTTTTTTTACTCAAAAACTTGTTTAAGTCCAATGTATTGATACATGAAACACAGTATTAACCATGCCTTATATGCAGCATGTCAGCTGGAAGAGGATGGGGAGAGCAGTGCCATATGTGGTAGGCATGAATGGCAGTTACCTAGCTCTTAGTTTTGCTGGTGTCAGAAGAGTTAAAGTTGTATTTTCCACATGCAGAGCAGATGAAAACAGCAGTGACATCAATTGCTCTGGTTTGGTTTATTTTTGTTGTCTGTGGTGGGGGTTTATATGCCATCACTTTCATCAGCTTTAATTGCTGGCACAGAGCCTCAGCTGCCAAATTACCTCTCACTGCGATGTGAAGGGCTGTTGCATCGTTTGCCTCCTGAAGAAGCTGTAGCCTTACAGTTAAGGCTATGTTATTTTTTGCTCAGTGCAGGTACTGAACTTCTCTATCTTGTGCTAAATATAAATAAAGGATCAGGTTGTCCTTAAATCATTGAGCGTGCTAGTGAGAGAAACCTGTTGACAGGAGGGAGCCTGCCAGCCCCACGGCTGGAATGAAGAGATGCTGAAGTGGCACAGGAGAACCAGGCAGGGTTGGTTGCAGCTATGCAAGGCACCAGCTGAAGTGAAAAACAAGTGGGAAGGATCCACCTACAGGGACAATGAGCAAGGGGAGGGGTGGGTGAATCTGTCCTGGTTTCTTCAAACAAATCATGGTAGAGAAGGGGCCTAGGTCAGGGTTCTGGCCATGGCTTGCTTCTGCAGTGGCTCACTGGGTCTCTCACCAAAAGCTCTGTATGTACACTGCCTGAGATCTTACCCTCTGTACCTAAAGGGCTTTGTACAGTTGAGTGCTGCTGCACCACTGCAGAGGAGAGACTGGGACTGGCAGCATAGGTAATGCAGGGAACAGGTAGGACTGGCTGCATGGCCTCTCCTCATCTGTCATTTTAACAAGTTCAGATGTCTTTGAGTTTCATCTCCTTTCCATCTTCTTCAGGTTCATGACACACTGGTGTTGCAATTTCCCCAGAGCTTGTGGACAGATAAATTGCTGGTAGGAATTTTATCCAAGTCTATTTTTTGCTGGTCTGATTCAGACCAGGGACTTGAACTGTCGAGTTTTTGATGAACACACTAATCATACACTGTTTACTCCTGACATACACTAATTCCTTAGTTATTCCTTTCTATCTGAATTGAGACTGAATTGAGTTCACTTCATTTGTTGTCTCTGTGCAAGTTTGCCGTGCAGGGAAGGGGGGAACTGCCCTCCACTCACCCAGCCTTAGGGTCTAGCCAACATCTGATATCCCTGCCCCGGGTGCCCTCCTGTGGCCACTGAGCCATAAAGGAGAGAGTTTGGTAAATGCTTTATTATCTCCAGGATAGGAAATGATGGGTCAGGACATTACTAGGGTGCACAGAGCTTCCATGTGGTCCTGGATCAGTTCACATTCCATGTTTGTGGTTCTAGAGCAGAAAAGCTCAAGATCTAGCCCCTAGCTTCAGATCAAGCATCTCATTTTCTACTTTCCACTAAAAAGCTTCGTCCTGATGTACTGAAGTTGCCAGCAACGCTGGGAGATGCAAAACACATTTGATCTAGAACATCGTGCCTAGTGAGGAGGAGAAGAATAATAATAGGAACTATAATCTAACTGTTGCAGTGTTTCAGCAAGAGAAGAGTGCCCAACTGTTAAAAGCAGCCTCCCATCCACACCCCCGTGAAGATGTGAAGCTGTACCCCTGCAAAATGACTCGTTGCTGTGGGATGGAAAATATTTCAGTACTTGGCTTTGAACGTGTGCCGATGTTAACATCTAACTGGTGAAAATGAGCAGTATCTTCCGTAACCAGCAAAGAGCACCTTGGCTGAGTCAAACGTGACATTTCATCCGTGCTTCACAGTTGTGTGAGAAAGCTGTCACAATGAGCACCATCCACCTTTCCTGCAGGAGAGCCACACAAACCCAGCAGAGCCTATTTCCTACACACACTTGAGATAGGGCAGCTTCACCCAGTGCATGGGCCTTCCACCAAGAACTGGATCTCAACCTTTAAGAGTAAATCTGGATTAGCACAACACCATCCATCTAACATACCCATTTTGTGTGTGAACACTGCACATTTGCCAACATTTTGAGCACTGTGTGGACTGACCGTATAGGGGGACTCGAGAGAAACGTGATTCTGGGCTCTACAACAGTTTAATACCAAGTTCTTCAAAGCATGAGTACCACTGGCCTAAAATATTACTTCCTCATACAAGATAAGCAGAATCCAAAATCAAACAACATTGCAATAATACTTTCAGGCAACTTCAGGGAAATCTTAGAGCAGCTTCCAGTATCTAAAGGGGGCCTACAGGAATGCTGGAGAGGGACTTTTTGCAAGAACATGTAATGACAAGACAAGGGGGAATGGCTTTAAAGTGAAAAAGTGTAGATTTAGATTAGGTACTAGGAAGAAGTTCGTCAGACTTACAGCGCCTGGGAAATGAACCAATTGATCTGTTGGTCTTCTGGTCCCTAGCGTGGGTGAGACTGCTTAGGGCAAATTGCTTTGGTTCTGTTGCTTTGCTTCATGGCTGAGGCAGGACCAGGATCTGGTAGCTGGGTATAGGGGCAGAAGGGGAGTAGTTTGGCAGCCACTTAACTCCGGGGACATGTCGAGAAAGATGTGGTTTTGTTGTATATACAGTTATAAATTCCAATTTACTCTATGAACTTACGTCTAACCTCAACCACCAGAATAAATGAAGGCTTCCTGTTGTGTCTAAAACCCACGTCATATCATATCTACATCCTTGGAGGCCAAAGCTCAATGCCAGCATGATAGCAATGCGGACAGGTTTAACCAGTTTGGTGCAGCTGAACTTCTGAACTGGAGCTGGATCACAACTCGTCTCTTTAAAGGGAGCACAGGAGGAGGTAGCCACACGACTTTCCCCATTAGACCGCATAAAACCACACTTAAACACAGTATCTGGAGCCTGCTTGGACCTGGGGGCTGAACAGAGCAGAGGAGCTGTTCCAGAAGCTGTAGCCAGGTGACAAGGAAAACCTACAGCTATAGTGCAACAATGGAACCAGAGGGGATGACTGGAAGGCAGGGAAGTTTGAAGGATCATTAGTGCCTGTATCCAGAAAGTCTTCAACATCTGTGTATGACGGGCAAAAGGGTGACGACTGACTATGGCTTTGATGTGTAGCACTGATCCCTCCTGGCAGATCTCAGTAGAGCCAACAAGAACACTTTGTGTGTACTTGCCTGAGATCAACTTCTAAATACAACTTCTACGTATCTGAAGAGTGTAAATGGTGAAGAAGAGGCTGGCTCTGGGAATGGGCAGCTGGAGATGCTCCTGCCAGGTCCTTCTTCACTATGTAGCAACCCAGCCCTATCTGCAGAGTTTGCACTGCTATAGCCACAGCTAGGAAATGTCTTTGCCTCTGCTCTTATTAAGGCATGATCCAATGCCAGGTTGGTGAGGGCATGGACACAGATGGAACAATTTACCCCATGCTCCCTCTCTGGAGAGCTCAGAAATGCCTCTGGCTGGAGAGACACTCAGAGGTTTGGCTGTTTAATGGGTGTTTAATGTCTGCTTTCTAGAATAGAAAGCTAAAGACTACGAAAGCCTCTCCAGCTTTCCGTGGTGAAGTCGTCATCAGGCTGTTTAGTGGCAAAGATTAGACTTGGGGTGTTCTCCAGTAACCTATTGCATCATCATTTACTCCATTACTAATATTCCAACAGATTTCACTGACCTTAGTGAACGTAAAACCAGACTAGACTGACATATTTGCTTTAGAAGATGCTAATCAATACCTATTTTGTTACCCAATTCAGTTATGTCCCCTGTTATTGTGATTTATCTCATCTTTGTTGACCGAAGGTGGTTGAACGGGTGATAACAGTACTGAAAGTGGCAAGGGTTAATAAATTCAGATGAGGTTATCATCTTATTACCAGAGTGCAGGAAGTGAAGCACAGCCATTTAATTAACCTAGTCGCAATGAATTTCATGCAACACACAGTTAACACTTCATCTATTAAAACTGCGAAGCAGATGGTAGTGAGCAGTCTTGTCTGCCATAAATAGGGTAGCAATTTAAATTACTTGCTGCACAGGATTTTATAGGACAAAATTATCTAAATATTAAATGGTGAAATATTTAATAATCTCTTTCTTTTAAGTCGCGCATATATCACACTCTTGGTCCAATAGTAGAAAACTCAATTATTTCTATGAAATTCCCAAAATGGAGAGCTAAAAAAAACCAAACAACCCAAGACTTTGATGAATTGGCATTTCTTCAAACTCCAAGGCCTTCAGTCATCATCTCTGCTGGAGAATATATTATCCCTTATGATGTTTCAGCTTACTTTATCTGCCTAGAGATTTTTATTCACACAAATGAATGTTGACTTAAAAGTTGACTATTATAAGGCCACATTTCTCAACAGACCAGTAGTTTCCATCTTGCTTTTGAAAAAGTATGGTGATAAATATTACCAAATTTAACATTTTCCTTTTAATTTCTCACAGTTATGTGAGCACACAACCGCTCATACAGGCAAGGGACTGTATATCAAAGTCATTGTGGATGACTCAGAGTCTGAAGCTGAGTGGCCACTTTGCTTCCCTGTCTCTTATCCTAGAGAGAGGATGTGTGATATGGCTTCATACGCACATGACGATTTAGGCAGTCTTGGAACTTACTGGCTCTTGACTGCACAGATCACTGGCTCATAGGGCAGAGATGTTAGGAGGGAGCAGAGGCTTCCCTAAAATCAGGATTGCCTCAGGGTTGTGTGAAACCCATGTTTCAGCAGAGAAGCAAACGGTTTGAGATCAGAGCAGGAGCCCAGGGAGCAAAGCAAAGCCTGAGCCAGCAGAGCAAGTAGGTCACAGCACCCCTAGCAGTGTGCAGCTCCCTGTGTCCCAGGCAAGGGCACAGAATCATCTTTGCACTCCTTCAGAGAAAACAGATCTGATGAACCAACCTCCTTCCGCATTCTCCTTCTCCCTCCAAAGACAGAGGCTTGACAACAAGGCTCTGCTGCTGGTGAATAAGGTTCATTAAGCCCGCAGAAAGCTAGAGGGTGTGCATTCATTTATTTGAATGACTCTCGGAGACTCCTTTATTTGAATGACTTTTTCCTTAGAGAGGCAGGAGGCAAGTGTGTCCTTTGTCACCTCCTCTGATTGCTCTGTCCACTGAACCGCTAGCAATAGCTATCAGAAAGTCTCCAGAGATTCCAGGCATCACAATCCATGACAAAGAACATAAATTGCTCTTTTCACAGATGACATCCTGCTTTATCTCAGTAAAACACAAATCTCTGTTCAATGCCTGAAGAGGTCCTGGAGCATTACTTTGCTGGAGCAAGGCTTCATGTAAATATGGGTAAATCAGAGGTGATCCTTACACAGTCATCTAGAGGGATTTTTCTCATTCCCTATGCTATTGATCTCTAGGGGAATTCAGCTCTTTATTGGTCCCAGCTCCACCCTGCTTGAGCGAACTGTCACAGTCCTTTTTCTGTCCCTTCATATCAAGGTCAAGCAGGGATCCATTCTATGGTAGGTAGTAGCACAGGTTTGGTTTGGCTGTATCAAAGTGAATCAGATGCATGGTCCCAGGCAGTAAGTAACTGAGGAGCAGAACATGGTCTTTGTTCAAGGCCGTTACCAGATAAGCTTTGAACAGGCCAGAACTGAAGTTTATCCAGTTCCTTACAAACACTCTATAAGCTATTGTCTTCCCGGACATTGCTGCTGGTGAGAAACAGGTAGTCAGCCAGGTGGAGGAGAGAGTGTCCGAAGCCACAGGAGCTACCACTGCTGTGAGTGGGATCTCTGCCCTTCTTCACTCAGAAGAGAAAAAGGAGGCATGTTAATGTCACAAGATTGAGAGTGGCAGCTTTTAAGGTGCTGTGATTTGCTGTCAATCCGTAGATACCAAAGCATATCAATATCCACAGCCTCAGTTTCCACCTTTTCTTTAAACATCGTTAACAGTCCTTCCTATAAAATAAACTCTTTAAAACTCAGATGATGCTACTGAAAGGCTGTGAAGCAGATTAAAATATTGATATGTTATTGATGGATATTGATTGGATATTGATATTAGTACTGGCATTGTTATTGATACTGATATCAATGCATTCATTAAGGTAGGTCAATATCATTGATCAGCCTGAGAAGCTGAGGCATTTCAAGGCAAAGTTACCAGCCTGGGCCAACTCAAGATGTTAAATCCAGGCCCAGAAAAAAACCCTGTCTCAGGACTGCCAAGTCAGTGCTTTATCAACAAAGTGCATTGCTCTTTAGTATATTCATTTATAATGCAGATTAGGTGGATGAGAGGGAAATTTAATCATTTAGAATGACTAATAACTATGCTAATGTGTTTGGGTAAAATAAGCATCCACATATGCTGAAAGCCTTTATAGTGTAATAAACTTCTGTTATCTTTCGAGGCGTGCAGTACTTTACTTTGATTTTCATAAACCAACTCCTTTTAGTTCAAGTGCCATAAAAGTATATGCTTTAGAAAGGTTGCAAAGCCTGAGACTGCAGCACCTCACAGCAGCAGGGCTTGTGTGAGGAGCTGACAAACTGCTCCCAGTAGGAGGCTCAGGGGCTTGGGGTTTCTTTGGTCAGTTGGGGTTTTTCACTCTCTGACAAAATGTGTGAAACCAATTGAAGACTTGGACTTCAGAGATAGAAAAGAGCTTGGAGGGTATTGATTTCAGTGGGTCTGAGACTGCATGTACAGAAACACATATCCCTTGGAAGTTAGTTTTTGTTTTTCACTGCATATGACAAAATACCTGCTTTGATTCCCTGTCTAAATCCTTATTATTTGTCACGTAACACAGACACATTTATACCACATTTTTAACATGCTTTTCTCTGCTGTTGCAGACAGTGTTGCTGACCACATTCCTGTGATCTCTGACATCAGGAGTTATACTTGCAGCATTACCTCTGGCTGCAGTTCCTTTGCCACATCCCTGCCACTGCAGTCACAGACCTCAGTGTTACTGCTGCTGAGCAGAACTGACTGGTCCAGGGAGCAGATCACTTTTGTTTGATAACACCTTCAAGTGATGGCACCGCTGGTACAGCCCTGGAGCCCAGCAGCCTGCTCCAGCATGGCAGACCCTGGCCCCCCAGCTCAAGGAGTGCAATGCTGTTTTTCCTGTGCTGCTGTTGCACTGTGCTGCAGTTCTCCTGTATGATGCACTTCAAAAGTAGAGAAGTGAGTGAGAAGTGTTGGGAGAAGATAATCTCAGAGGAATACCAAAGCGAGAAGCTGTCATTCACTATTGACTTCAACCTACACTGAAAATGATTCAGGTCACTTTGGAAAAAATCGTCTGCTTTAACAAAACATAAAAAGAAAGTATAGCAAATGCAGTAATATTATTTATTTAATCTTGTTCCCTTAAGAAGAATAAAATATCGACAATACCCACACTGTAAAAAGAAAGAATAAATGACCAGATATTAAAAGCGTCATCCAGATAGAAGATCTTGGGGCTTGGTTTTTCCTTTCAATAGAACAATGAAGTATAACTAAACCAAAACCCCACAAAGCAGTGGTGTCTTATTCTGGATGAAAGCTCAGACCTTGCCAAAAACGTCAAACAGGAATGGGCCCTGAAATAGGAAACAAGGCCTCTCTACATGGTTGACTTTTGTGAATGACTGCAGAGAGCTCTGTGAAGGTGCCAGGACAGGAAAGGCACAATCACTGTGGAGGACATCTTCAGGGGAAAATTAGGTGATGAATCTGCTGGAGCCGAGGTAGAAAATAGAAGGAAGGCTGGCTGAGAAGTACAGATCCGAGGCAGTTTGTCAGGCAGAGTTGCCTACCTGCTCCTGTCTCCGTGGTGATGCATGGGTTATATTTGGTACTTGGGATTTTGTCATTTGTGCTCCACTAAGTATTTGCCTGTGAGAACCTGTATTTAAATCACAAGGTTAATCAGACATGCTGGGAAGCAGTGCTATGGAATGGACATGAGGTGACAGACATGTCCAAGGCTTTCTGTAAGTACTCACCAATGATGTTTTCTAAACTAACCTTAAACCCCAGATTCCAACAGCGTATTCTTTATGCAGAAGAGCCATGGAAAATCAAGGGTGATGGGAGGATTTGCAGTATTTAGCATCTTCCTGCAATCATGAAAATAGCCAGGAGGGGAGATACCACTCACAGGCACAGGTGGGGCAGAAGCTGGGCACGCAGAAGCCAAGCTGGGTGCCTATGGATGGTTAAAAGCTTTACATAGAAAACTGGGCTATGATGTTCCTCATCCTGGCTCAGGCTCGCTGGGCCAGTACAGATAACAGTCCTCATCTGCTTTTTTCAGGTCCTTATCAGAAATGTCATAGATAAGTGGAAGGTGTGAGTATTTAGGAGGAACATTTCCTTATCTTTTAATTAAGAATGGTGCAGAGGTGGGTTTTCTTCTTTCTTCAAGATAGGCAGAGTAGTAGGTTTTTCCAGTCTAGCCTTTTGTAGGCCAGGCATGTGATATGTGGTGAGAGCCAAGAGAGGCATTTAAATTCTCTTTTGAGGCCTTTTGTGCTTATTTTAGTTTCAAAAGAATTGAGTCCGTTCCATATGTCCTGATTCACTACAGGATGCTTTTCTTGTAGGAGGAGTGGCTGTGTTTGATCAAGATGGTGCTGACCTCATTTGTGAAATCAAGGATCAACTCAGCGTATGGGGAAGCGTCTTCCTAGCGCAGCTTCTAACAAAAAGCCTCTCAAAAGAACAGTTTTATGCAGGTTCTAATAAGAGTAGGCCAGGAAAAATATAATCCAAGCCTTTTGTAATGTCCTATCACATAGACGTTTAATCTTCCATTCGACTGGGTAAAAAATTAATCAGAAACAAAACGTCTTCTGAAATAAGAGCACTATCGTATTTTTAACAGTCTTTTTCTTCTGTTGACATGAGAATGTAAGGTGCTGAAATCGTGATAGTAAGACTGCATAGCTCTTGGGTTTATCTCCTTGAGAGAGAAAAACTGGATGTTAATATTATCTGCACGTTACTATTCCCTATTCACAGACAGGGAAACAAAGGGAGAAGGTTTGCTCCATCATAACTGACTAGACATTTTCAAGGTGCATACACTATATGAACAGCTCAGCCCTTCTTTATTTTAACAGCTGTAGTGCTTGAAAGCTATGACTTGAATAGTAAAACAAAAAAAGTGAAAGATTTATCTTTGGTATCCTCAATAAAGAGCTGTAAAAATGTTGGTTAGACTATAGCCTGTGACTATATTTAGATATATGTGTCCCTGAAGAATGCATTCGCCAGGGTAAAATATTAAGGGCTGGTTTATGGCACTGCTATTTCCCTTTAACTTCCTCATTCATGTGCCCATGGAATAGAGCAAATGAGCATCTGGATAAGGAGGGATGGGGACATGCTGAGGACTGTGTGTTCAGGTAGGTTCCAGTGGGGTGGGACAACACGGTCTTCCTGCTCAAGGAAACTTCAGACACTCATTCCCATTTTCCTACATCAGCCTGTGCCAGCTGTACAGAACCACACAGATTAAAGTCAATAGGCTTTTTTACCTGGAGAAGCTGTAGTGGAAGTCAACTAGCACTTGCCAGAGGAAGCTGTTTTGAGAGATGAACAGAGTGGTGCACATCTATGCCCAGACCTGATGTCAGGTGAGCAACACTTGCGTCTCTGCTGCATGAAACAAAATGAGCCCCTGGAAAAACACACCTTCAGCACCATGAAGCATGCCAGGCTGGGCACATGGGCAAGGCAGCAATATCAGCAGCTCCAGACAATGCCTGGTCCCAGCACAGCCAAGGAGACATGTGCCTGCCTGGTGCAGCCCTGTTGCAGCTGCCATCCCCAAAAGGCCAAGGGAAGATCTCTCTGGCATGGGCAGGCAGGCCGTGCCCAGCCTGCAGCAAGGAGCATGGGAGTTAGCTGGTAAGAAAAAGTGAGCATCAGCATGTTTTTGGATCAGCAGCTGGAAACAGAGAGGCCACATGGGCTTTTTTTCAGCTGGAGCATTCCATCCAAATTCTGCTTTAAAACAGGGAAAATACAAAGCATGCCTTAAATCTGACTAATGATGAAGAAGACTTACCCAAAAAAGTACAGAGAGAGGAGGTATTCATTGAGTCATCCACCCTCATGCTTTGGGAAGCTGTGTGCTAGAGGGACTAGGAACGTTTCCTCATGGTGCAGCATTGAAAGAAAGATGAAGATGGCATTTACATTCTTGTGCAAAGCTCCAGTTCTGATCATTGTTAGAGATAATATAATACCTACTATGGATAGATCCATTGCACAATTTGCTATAGCAATTTCTGCTACAACGAATTTCCAGGAGTAGTGGGAGTAATGTTAATATTGGAGCTATGGCAGCAATAGCCACAACAATAGCTCCCGCAAGTTGCTTGTCCCAGCTGTTAAAGAGAGGGACTGCAGATTCTTCCTGCCTTATTTTCTGTTCCTATTTTCAAATGTAGAAGATACACATGATTACAAACAAGTGACTAGATGTAGAGATCATATTTTAACCTTGGGGGTGTGTGTGAGAGGGAAAGGCAGAATATATTAGTTTCTGAATTAGTGTTTGTAGCATTTCTGCAGACACTTAGGCAAATTCATAGTTGAAGGGATAGTATCAATGTTTTATTCAAACACCTTTTTAGGGGATTCATTGCCTTGTGTTGAAAGCCTGATCTTTAAAGAGCCGATGTCTAAAAGTTTAGCTTACTTCTCAAATGTGTCGACTGATGTTTTCTTTCATTTGACCTATTTGTCTTAAAACATTGATAATCTGCTGGGGGGCGTCCATTGCTCAATGTCCAATGCAGTTTGTTTGTTTTTTAAATCTGCTGTTCTGTTGCCAAGAAATTAAACAAACAGATGCCACTCTTTTTGAGGGGCTCCATTAAATCCCATGCCTTACGCACCATCTGCTGGATCTGCAGCAGCAATTAACAGCTACATGCTATTCCCAGAGCATAGCTGACAGCAATTGATAGTGCCGGGACACTGGCAATTTCCCCTTCCCACTCCTCACCCTCTCTTTTCCAAATAGCTATAATACAATATTTCTGCATAAAGGATTGGATCCGCTCAGGAAATATGAAAAGAAGTCTTCGTTGTTTTTCAAACTGTGACGGATGAAAGTCCTTTCTGGGCATTACAGTATTTAAACAAAGAGCGAGTTCAGTAGTAAAGACTGAGCTGATAGATGTCTGCAGAGGCAACACAAGCGAAGTTTGTTCTGCACCTTTTGGGACTGGCCTCATCCGTAGCAGTGCGCAGCTGCTCCAAGGAGCCTGGGGCTGCACACAGCCTCTTCCCTCCTGCATTGCTGGTGTAAATCCACTTGGGTGGGAAGCCACTGGAAATTGCTACCTCTGATACCAAGCGTGTAATACCTCAGCCAAGTGAGCAGCCATGAGTCACGAGCACCGGGCATGATTCATGTGCGTTTTCTGAGAGCCAGGTAAATGGCTTTGTGCCTGTAAAACTCTTGGAGACTGACTCTTTTATTGGCAACTGGTCATCTTTCTCATGGGATAGCACAGAGGGCATGGATTCACCTTACTGGCCGGGTGTCAGCCTGCAGCCTGCAGCCCAGCCCTTTCTGTTAGCTGAGCAGATTGACTGTTTACCCTGGGAAAGCGCTCCCCTGACATTTTCTTCAGTGTTTCTGATGATGGCACCATGCCTTTTCCTGGGCTATGGTGCCTGACTGTTAGTTGTGCTTTGCCTGACAGAAATGGGGGCTTCAGGAGGCTTCTAAGAGCACTAAATATGCCATTATGTTTATATGCACTAAATGCAATTAAAAATATCTGTGCACCTTTGGCTTCAAGTTTCCTTTCTAATTGACACTTGGAAATAAACTAACCTGCCTACTGCCATAGATTCTGACACCCCTCCACACATCCTCATGGCTCTCCAATGTCAAGGTCTTCCTGTAAAGACCATGAGCTTCCATGGAAGGAATTATGTGCAAAAACACTCGGTGCCACAATGGTGTATTGCTTAATTTTCAATAAGTTGCTTGCATGGCTGCTTTGGTGGAAGGATTTCCTTGCTTTCAGTTGGCAGGTCCTGACAGCTTCTCCTTGGTACAAGTGATTTCTTCTCCAAGACCTGCAGGAGATGAAAGGATGTGGGGTTTAACACCGGAGATGCTCAGAATGTGCCATGTCAGATAGACAGCTATACATTATTTTGGAAATTTATATTTACATCCTGGCAATACATCTGTACTGTAATTATCCTTATTGCTCTGTATGGCGACCATCTGTAAAGGCAATCTGAACAAGGGCAACTCATAAATCAGGTGTGATTTAAAATCTTCCAATAGTTTGTAAATCTGCCCAGGACTTAAGGATTAATTGAAGAGCAGACAGCTTAATGCATTAACCTTTCACCTCTGTGGGCCTCGGTTCAAAAGCTGATTTAGGTCAAGAAGCAAAAAAATTAGCTTGGCGATTCTGTCTTAGTCATTCTGTGTGCTGGGGCTCACAGAGCCTGGTTAGTGCTGCTCACAGTGCCCAGTCCTCTCAGTGGGTGTTTGTTTTGGGGGCTTGAAGTGTTCTTGCTACTGGTGCTCTATTGTAAGGTTACTGATTTATACATAAAGTCAGGTGTCTGAGGAGACCTGTTAGTAGGATATGGTGCTGAAAGAGAGGCCAGGAAGCACCAAGGGTGGCCCTAAGGAGCTTCTTTCCTAAAATTGAACCCGGTTACTGAAGGGATTGGAGGGATGCTGGGATGGATGAAGATGGGAGGGGACATCAGTCCTTCTGTAGCCCTGCTCAGCCTGGTGGACAGCCTCCCTCACTGTGACTCCCCATGTTCCCACCCCACACTGGCTGTGCCCCCCTCCAGGGCTTGCCCAGAGAGCAATGCAGCAAGGAGGCCAGTGAGAGAAGCTGGGATCAGCAAGTGTTCCTTAATTTCTTTGTCTGTGTGTGAACACAATAAGAGGCAGCAGAGTGAAGCAATGCGGACTCTCCACCTCATAGTTTCCTTTGGCTCGTGGAAGATGGGGATGCTGCCAAGGTCCTTGATGCACCCTCAGCTGCATGATGCAGGGTATTCTGTCACTTGGCAGTGACCCTTATCAGCCTGTCCTCACTGACTCAGAGCCAAAGTCTGCTTCGCAGGGATGCTCCTTTGCTGAAGGTGAAAATGTAGCCAGAGTCCATAACAGTGGTGGAGCAGCCCCTCCACGCCTGGCTGGCATGGTTGCCCCTTGGCCCTAGTTCATCAGCTGCCTATTTATGATGGCTTAGCACTGTCCACTGGTGGTAAAACACAGCGTGATCTGTGTGGAGTCTGGAGAAAGGCATTGAGCAATGCAACTGCCAGCAGCAGATGTCTCTCTGGGGAGCTAAACTCACTGTGAATCCCTATTAAATAGCACCAGATTGGGAAGTCACTCGATGGGAACATCCGTCTCCATCATCATACGAGTGTCCCTGTGTAGATTTATGTTCCTCACACCCTGCAGACCACCAGGAGAGAGACCCTTGTGAGAACAAAAATTACCCATGACCCTTGCCTTTGACTCTCGACCTCTCCCTTTCCCCACACATGCCCTGTCTGCTCGGGATTTGCCAGCTGATTAACGAGGTGGGCTGAGAGCTCTGCTCAGAAAAGGCATTGGAGAGTGATGTGGTTTCCTGGAGCTCGCAAACACGCACACACAGGATCTGCATTTCCCGTGTTGGGTTGGTTTTGTCTGCTTGGAACCAATGTCATCCTGGGGAAGTGAACTTTACCAAAACGTGTTTGTTACTGATGCAGGTCAGAGGTGCGATGACAAACACACTGTGAAAGCCACTGATAGGAAGCTTAATCATTTCTTTTCTTCCTTGGGATCTTTTCACTTGTTCCAGCTGGTTCAAAAGCACTTGGAACATATCAACAAGGATTACAGGACTGAAAACAAACCTTTGCCAGCAGCAGAACTAGACCGACAGAAACAGGACAATAGTCTTTTTCATGCCACAGAATGCTACTAAGCAGCATATAGTTTCGTGTGTGCTTCCACTTTTTTCCCTCCTCCTGGCTAAATTATGAAATGCTGTTTGCTAGCAAACATTGCAGTTCACTTTTTAAGGGAATTTATATGATTAAAGGGTTGGTTGAGAGGTGATGATTGAAGTTCAACTATTAAAATGCATATCAGTGCACAGGGAAAATAAAAAGGCACTGAAACTCTTTTCAAACCCAAGCACCAGGTGCATTAATTACATTTCATTGCATGTTGGTTTATTACTGCGGTCACTTGTGCCTTATGATCTGCATTAACACCTGCGTTCTACAGATATCTTGGTATTTCACTAAACAAGATGAATATTGGCCAGATGGTGACTCCAGTAGGAAGCATTTCACATAGATTTTCCTGCTCTGCACAGTTGCCTGTAAAGGAATCCTGAATGTCATACTGCACCAAAGCAAACCCGAAAACCACATCACTAAATTTAAGATCAAATGTCTTGACAGGATGGGATAACAGCCAGGTCCAGGTCTTGTAACATAGATGTTGCTAGTAAATCTCCGCATGTAGCACAATGGCATCATTTGTACCAGCATTTCACACTATGGGGTGATGCTGCCCAATGCAGGAACACAAATCCATAGGAAACTGTGTCAGCTCAGGTCTGAAACATGGATAACTTGTGAGGGTTTTGGTGTGCTGTTTTTTTTCCTCCAGGTTGGATTCATGACCTTTCTTCCATAGTGCATGTTAGTTAATGTACAACAGGCATCTAGCCCTGGGAACTGCTGTGGCGACGAGTCAGGACCTAAGCCCAACCACGCCTGGCACCTTACCCTTTGACCAAAGCAGGGAGCACATTTGGAGAGGTGGGATGGGGCACAGACCTCACTGCCCTGTTACTGGCACTGTCTGGCTCTTGTCTCACTCATCAGGTTACTTGCTGACTTGCACAAGAAAAGAACAACAGATCTCAAATTTCATGCTGGCTCAACATTACAGTGTTAAAAACTTGGGCAAACCTTCTAAACTGTGCAATTGAAAACCTCCTCAAACCCACAGCAACTAGAAAACACAGCACCATTCCAGTGCTGCCTGTGAGCTTTGCTGTCCTCATCTGCTGTTACTGCAGGACAAGAAAGTTTTGCCTACATGAGTCAGGTTTTTACTGGGGACATCCATGTTCATGGCTTCTTTTTGTGGTCCTTCACTTGCACATGTGGGTCAAGCACAATGTGAACATAGCAATTCAATTGTCAATACAAATTGTCATATGATCAGAAGCATTGGGTTTTATGGTCTCCATGGATTTGTAGTCCTCTTGCCTCCCTTGGGTGGGCTAGGAGGACCACTTGCCAGTGTCCAGAGGCTTGTCTTCCTCTGTGGGGGCTGGCAGAGCATCCCATCTTTATCTGCCTTAAGGTGGATAATGATGGGATGCTCTCAGTGTGCTCCTTGCAGAGCATGGTCACTGGATGGTTCCTGCTGTGCCTCTGAGATGTCAAGCTGGCACAAGGGTAGTAAGTGGAAAAAAGCATCAGGGTGGCAGTGGACTGGCAGCCAGCAGAGCAGGGCATAGAGCAGGCACATCGATTTTGGAAACTGGGGGCTTCCCCTGTGTGCAGCACATTGGCAGTGCCTCAGAGTCAGCTTTCTGAGCACTGACCTTGATGAAGCGGGCACAGGCTCAAAGTAAAACCCCAAAACATACCTAGCCTCCAAGTCAACTCTGATGAATGCAAAGGCAGGAAGCAGAGCACAGGGCTGGCCAGCCAGTGAGCTCAGCCCCATGCTCAGGATGGGTGCAGAGCACCCAAGACCTGGCTGGATGCTGAGCCGCTCCTCACCCTGTTGCTATGTTGGGATGTCAGTGGAGCTGGCAGCTGAGTTCCTCAGTGACCCTGGTGTTCCCCTCAGAGGCAGGAGTACCACATCCAATCTGTGAAAACAAGAAGCCAAAAAAATAGGGATTAATTCTCTCCCTTTTCCCCAGGCACACTTCTCCCTGAACTGCTGTTTTATAGAAGACCAATATCTTGCTTTTGGAGGAGTGTAGGCAAATCCTATTACAAGTTGAGATTAACCGTCAGTCAGATAGCTCACCAGTGCAGATATCAAATATAAAATATGTATGTTCTGTGTCATCTGTTTAGCAACCTTAAATTAGCTCACACCGGTGGATGGTGCTGGCCAAATGGCAGAACATGTGCTGCAAATGGAAATCAGAGTCAAAGCAGAATCCTGTGGGATACCCCCAGCAATTTTAAAGCAGCTATCTTATTACCTAAGCAATTTTCAGGGACAAGCAGAACTCAGACCCAGCTGACAACAACTCTCCGGTCCCACCTTGGTGAATCTACTTCATTATTATTTCAGTAGTGCCTGGAGAGCTCTATCTGCTGCTCCAGTTTCTCTGCAAAACCCCTCCCAACAACCCACAATAAAAGATCTCCAGTGAGAGCAGGCTTACGGTTTAATTTAAGACAAGGCACAGTGAGTGGAAGTAACAAACAACCACAGAGACTAAAAGGGAGAGAGTTGATGGAAATGGTGGAAAGCACTTGTCCCTGCAGTCTCTGTATGTATACACACATATACCAGGTGCAGATTAGTGTGCGCACAGAGATTTCAGAGACCTCTTGACCTGAATATGAGACACCCAGAAATAATCAATAAACAAAATACACACATGGGGTGGAAGGCTTGAGGATGGGAGAGACCTTCATTGCTCACTGCTGAGGAAGCAATGCACATAGAATCATAGAATGGTTTTTATTGGAAATTACCTTAATATCATTTAGTTGCAATCTCTCTGCCATGGGTAGGGACAACTCACCCCAGACCATGTTACCCAAGGTGCTGTCCAGCCTTGCCTTGAACACTGCCAGGGATGGAGCATTCACCACTCCTTTGGGCAGCCTGTTCCAGTGCCTCACCACCCTCACAGTAAAGAACTTCTTCCTTATACATGGGTGGGTTTGATTTGGCTTCCTGCAATACCATGAGCAGCTCTGGGGTCTACAGGGGTTTATAGGTCCACAGGTCTTACCAAGCCACATCCTGACTGAAAACTCTCTTGTTTCTCAGGATGTACATTTGTATGTATACATGTATGTATGTACATATACATATATTATATAAATTTGACCTCATGGCCTTGGTCTGGGGAGCAGGAAAAGTAAGAGAACGCTACAGTGACCTTGATGGTGGCTTTGGGTGAGTGGCACACGAAAGCCAGGCACAGAGGTGGCTGTGATACCACTGAGAGGGATGTGCATTTTCCTGCCAGCTACACACAGGGTCCTCAAGCCCTCAGCAAGCCCTCCTCAGCAGGGTCTGGCTAGGAGTGCCCATGGGAGGAGAGGGAAACCACCAAGGAGCTGTGTGGACTTCCAACTGGAACAAAGCGCGATGGGGCTCTCAGTGCTCTTTGCTGCCTGGGGCATGGCTGCAACCGAGCTGGGAAGCAAATGGGATGACAGCCAAATTCACCCCAAAGGGATATGTTTGTTTGTATATTAGTTGAAAATGTAATGTTTCTTGTAAGTCTTGCTGAACAGCTACTTCATTGCCTTTGTTCTTGTAGATCCTCCAGTCAGTTCCAGGCTCAAGCAAGCCTTTCCCATGCTTGTGGGTAAGGAGCTTCCACCTGACAAAACTACAGGGGAATCATCATGTCCTGGACCTCTCCTAAGGGTGTAAAAGGGGGTGTGGGAGGGTAGTATTAGGCCAGTTTTCCCCTTTTCTGAAGGAAAACTAAGTGTATTGAGTCCATCTCTCACCTTCTTCCCACTGGACGCTGCAGTTTCAGGAGGAAACAGATTGTTCAGGCACACAGAACTCAAGAAGGATACTCTAAAAGTGAAAAACAATTTGTAGAGGTACAGACGGCATCAGGATGCTTTGAACATTTCCAGGTTTGTATTTGCTCAGGGTTTGGGGATTCTCAGAGGAGGCACAGAAATGCCATTGAAGTGCAAACCACTGTGAAGGTGACTGTTGCAATCAAAGCCCGGTGCTTGTTTGGAAGCAACATCTTAAGAAGCAAAGGAACAGTTTTGAAGAGGTCACTTCAAAAAAGAACAATACCATTCCTCTGGGTCAACAGCAGCATGTGCGCTCCTCTCAGATGAGGAGATGCCTCCTTATCCCCAAGCCCCCAGGAGCACGACTTGCAGGAGCTTTTCCTGACAACATGTAATAAAAATTCACTTTGAAAAAAGAGCATCGCTGGTGATGTCTACAGGCTTTTGACTTTGCTCTTTCCTTCAAACACAACTCGTGATGCTGAGCACTCATTCTCTTGGCCTATTTGTTCCTGGCAAACAAAGAGCAAATTCCCCTGGGTACAGCAATCCATTTTTAACGCTCTGTAATTATTTAGAAAAATGTTTTGATAGGAGCAATGGAAAACTGGGGCATTCCAGGTGTCCCTGAGAAAGTTCTTGGAGCACTGCAGGAAACCGGGACTTAAAGTCTCTGTATTTATGGCACTACCCCCAGAAGAAGTCCACCTATTCAGCTGTGGCATTTGAATCCATTTGCATTTCACCGAACAGCCTCATCTGCCTGTCATCTCCAAGTGCAGAAGGCACAAAACTCCTGAGGGTCTGCTCCAGAATGGTGAGAGAAGGGAGGACACATGGTCTGCTCCATGAGCACTGTCGGCAGGGCAGGTCCAGACAACTGTTCCTATCTGATCTATTGTCTCCTTCCATCCTCTCAAAATGTATGGGACTTCATATGTTAATGTACCCTTTTGGGGAGCCCTCTGATGGAAGACATGGCATCAGAAAATGTCAGAGGCCTTAGAAGGAGACTCACAGTGCTGTGAGTTATACTGCCCAAAGGCACGTGAGCTTGATACAGGCAAAGAGATGCATCTCCTGCCATCCTCTGTCCAGCTGAGAACATCAGGGCTGCAATCAAGAGCTAAGTGCCAATTCGGTCTTGCCACAAGGACACGTTTTCCTTTGAATCAAACACAGTCAGGAAACCACCCCAATCACGGCTGTGCACTCGGTGCACACACACTGCCTGCCAGCTTCACAACGTGTACCCGCTTTCTCTGCCACCCCAGTTATTGCTGCTCAGTGTCCCTGGTGTTGCTTTGCACCTTTGTAGGGGATGAGCCACGGCCATTGGATAGGTAAGTAGTAGACGTGGGGTGCAGGGGGGCATTGTGTTGAGGAAGGAGGGGTGGAGAGGATGTAAACGTAAGCAACGGGAACAGAAAATTAAGCAGAACTGAAAGCATTACAGCTCAGTTGTCCCCGAAGGACCCGTTACCCTTCAGGGAGTGCGCGCAGGTGAAGTAAGGGGGCAAAGAACCCCATCCTCAGCATACTCACTGCCATCTCCTGGTGGACAGAGAAATAGCCCTATCCGGCCTTACCCCATGCTGTCATGTTGTACTTCGTACAGTGCTATTATAGCGGTTTTATTTCTTCTGTCACTATAGAATCACAGACTCAAATGGCAATATTAGGAAAAGGCACTGTATGTATTTTGGCTCTGCATGCCAAAAGCAGAAGAGGTCAGTTGGCATTTGCAGAAACCAAGGACAAAATCTCCCATCCAATGGTGGAAGCAGGGTCCATCCCAATGTTGGCCATCAGCATTTGTGACATCTCTACCATGGCTCTTCTGTAGCAGGAAGGATGCATTGGCCAGAACTACAGACCTGTCAGCCTGTATAGTACATATAATCTGCTGCCTAGAAAAATCTTTAAGTGCAATCAAAGCTGAAGGAAACATTAAAACTGAACAGTAAATAGGCCAAGATGGATAAATAGTGGTGACTGCAGATCAACATATCACCATTCTGATCTCCAGAGGTCCCTTCTAATCCTAATGATTCTGTGATCCCCAGTAAAATAGCCAGTTCTGTGGGCTCATACTAACCAAAATTAAATACTCTTTTTCACATTACACTTCATGCAAGAGTAAAAAGCTTTTGTAGGTGCAGAAAGCAATGTACACAGGAAGCTCTGCAGGACTGCAGGGCACAAGCTCAGAAGAAATCCCAGATTGGTCCAGCTCCCCATCACAGGGTTATCATCTCTCCCTGTCTTTGCTCCTGTTTTCCAGCTAATGCTCCGGAAAGGCAGTGTCAGGAGCTGAGATCAAAGCCAGGGAAGGAAGATTTGACTTTGCCCCCAAGAAAGGGATTAAAGTAAGTAAAGGAAAAGTGTTTGAAAGCAGAATTCAGTGAAGATACTGGTGATGTGACACAGTGTTTAAAGGATGAAGTTCGGCCCCTTGCCCTGCCCTGCAGAGGCAGGCTCATGCAGCATTCCCTGCCTGGCTCCTGAAAGCATCATTCAGCAGTTTTAAATGTGTCACCACCAGGATCAGTCTCTCCTTTCAAAAGTGAACCTTTGAAAAGACAGCTCTTCAGTGGTGCAGCCCTGCAAAGCATGTGCAATGGCACACAGAGCCATTTTAAAGCTTCCATGTCCGCATGCATCTGATGGAGCCGGTCTTTCATGCACATGTCAGGAGCTGTAACCTAACACACAGTGGCACTTGGAGAGGAAATATTGTGACAGCTTTTATTTCTAGTGAAATAAACCAAAGGGAGATGGAGTTAGGCAGCTGGGTGAAGAAGCAAAAGGGCAAGGAAAAAAACAGTAATAATATTAGAGCTGAAAGAGAGCTCTTGTAGCACTTTCCCAGAATTAGCTGTCCTCTTTTGCTGTTTCCAATGTTTCCCTTCTGCCTACTTTAGCCCCTGGATAAAAATATAGAGAACCTTTTAAAAGAGAAGATAAATCTTTTCTGTAGTGAGATGTAGGTTACTGATATCTGTCTGGTTATAAAACAAAACCAAAATCCCTAGCTCAGAAAAATTCCAGTGCAGAGAAAAGCAGATTTCCCTTGGTTTGCTATGGGTTGGATTACATCTCCATACCTGGATGCTATGGCAGGGGGGCTGGAACTAGATAATCTTAAGGTCCTTTCCAACCCAAATCATTCTATGATTCTGTGAGTCTATCGTTCATCATGAACCCCAGCATTTGAGCACCTTCTTTTTGCAGCAGGAGAGCCTGCCTGGTGCTGGGCAGAGTCAGACCATCACCACGCTAAGAGGTTTGTACAGGCAAGTGCTGGTGGAGTGCCCTAGCATCCTCACATGAAGCTGGGTTTGGGTACGTGGCAGCTGAGAACAATGAGTGGTGCTCAGCTCCATCCATGCACACATACACTCTCACTTTGCACCTGATGCTCACCCTGTAGTAACTCTCCATACGCTCACTGTCTTGAGACTGGTGAACACTTCTCATGCATCTGTGGCTTCCCCAGAGCACTGCTTCAACTGCTTTTACTGCACTTTTTTTGACTGCCCTGACTTCCCTACAGAGGTAATGCAATAGTGTGTCATGACACAAACTTCTGACCTTTCCTGTCCACCCTGCTGGCTGTCACCAGCTGACAGCCCCAGACCAGCATGGGTTTGCTACCTAACCACATCTAACCACCTCCCAAGCATGTGGCTGCACCTGCATGGGGTCTATGCACTCCCAGAGAGATGCAGTTGGTCCCAGTGCTGCTGCCAGTGAGAGAACTGCACCATAGAGAGCAGCAGAGGACCACCCTGACCTCCAAAAGCCGAGACATGGTGTCCAGGCCAGCACCAAGCTGTCTGCAGGGTGGTTGCTCTTCCTCAGATCTTCCAGCCACTGATCTGCTCACAGCAGGAGAATGTGAGTGGGTGACATTCAGCACTAGAGCTTTTCTAGCACATGTTGTGTTGAGAGGTAGCAAGTGCATAAAGTTGTGCTGGCAGGTCTGAGAAGATGAATATGGGGAAGGAGGAAAGGTAGATAATAGGAATAGGAATGGGAATGAGAAGGGGAGGGGAGGGGAGGGGAGGGGAGGAGAGGGGAGGGGGGA
>JASSUY010034074.1:0-14285 GCA_032466535.1 Forpus xanthops
ATCCTCGTGGCCCTCCTCTGGACTTGTTCCAACAGTTCCATGTCCTTTTTATGTTGAGGACACCAGAACTGCACACTACACAGTCCTGTTGCTTGTTTCCACAGTGGACCTTTCTGTACTTGAACAGAGATATTCACAAACAGCTTACTTTATCATTTCCAAATGCCATGTTTATGGCCCCACAGCACACTGTCACTACAGTGGGTGTCTCTGGTTATTTAAGGACTTCCCAAACCAGCATAGCCAGACTGCTAATCACAGGAGAGACTGTAATAGGCTTTGAGCTTACTATGGCCTCAGGGGCCACACACTATCAGAAGGTAAAAGCTTGCCATCTCTGTTGGGTGGGACAGGATAAATGCAGAGGATTTCCTCTGTGTGCCACGAGAAGTTTGCTTGTATTTCCCAACAGAAATGTGCTCCCAGTGAGTCCTGGGGAGATCACTGAATAGTTTGGGCTGGAAGAGACCTTAAGACCATCTAATTCCTGCTTCTCTGCCATGGGTAGGGATACCTTCCACTAGATCAGGTTGCTCAAAGTCCTGTCCAACCTGGCCTTGAGCACTGCCAGCCATGGAGCAGCCATGGCTTCTCTTGGCAACCTGTGCCAGTGCGTCACCATCCTCACAGTGAAGAATTTCCTCCTAATGTCTAATCTAAATTTACCCTCTTTCAGTTTAAAACCATTCCCCTTGTCCTATCACAACATGCCCTTGTAAAAAGCCCCTCTCCAGATACCGTGTAGGCTCCTTACGGAACTTACCTCCAAAGGAGAGGGCTGCATTTAAAGAGATCTGGTAGATGCTGCACCCCACAACAGCTCAGCCAAGGCACTGTGCCTTTTACAGCCTGAGGATAAAGCAGATTCATGCCAGTGAGCTCACCTGGGCTGGTGTGGCCTGCCAGTACCCTTTTAGGAACATCATGAACTGTCTTCCTACTACACAGAATCTCTGAGGGCCTTCTACTGTTCTGTGCATTCATGGGAAAACGTAATACCTTCAAAAAGAGTAAAAATGAATTTTTCTTGTTGCAGATTGTGATGATAACAGTCCAGAAGTCTGAATCTCTGGCTGGATCCCACAATCTCCTCTAGCTCTACTTTGGCAATAGCTCCTCATTTGCTTTGACAAAAACAGACAGCTCTTGCCGTGGCACTTATTACTGCTTTCAAACTGAAAGGTGCTTTTTAAGCCTTTAGTGAGACAGAAGTCCTGCACCTGCTGAAGGAGCTAGAAGGGAGCTGAGCAGCGGCTGGCAGGACAGGCACCCCAACACAGTGTCAGAACTGATACATTTCCATTTGGCTTTTCAGTATTTTCAAAAGAAATAAGTTTCAGTATATTTGTCTTTTCTTCAGAAAGAGAAAAACATTTAACTGGAAATGTTTAACCAGCTGTGGTGGCAGGGATGGTGCCACTCTCTGGGCTATCGAACCATAGGAAATCTTACCCTTGTCCGGAATCAGCTTTGAAAGAAGTTCTTGTAGATCGTCAGGAGGAGGCCATGTGGTTACTTATGTTTCTTTCCTTATAAAATGCCTCTTTGGGACTTACTGCATGTTGCACATTGGCAGTGGTTTGGCCTGAATAATCTGATCTTTAAAACAATGTGTCTGGTATTTCTGGTGACTAAGAACTGAAGAAGGAAAGAGCATTTCATTACTGCTGCTCACAATGCCTTCCCCAGTTCTTATTCATCATAATAAGCCCAGCCATTTTCTGCTCTCAGGAGAAAAAGAGTTGAGTGAGCCTGGTAGAAACCGCACTCATTCTGCCTGAACAAAGAGGTGTACCACATCATTATGGGGACGTCAATATTCAGGCTGGAGATACATCAAGGGCTCGAACCCATTCTTTCATGTGAAATAGAAGAGAGGTATTTAATTTCTTTGTGCTCCTTTGAAAATGCCTACTGCGAAGCCACAGACAAAGCAGACCCAGCCTACAAAGTCCTGAAGGACAAGCCTCCATGTGGGATAGGTAGTGAAACCTTCCTACTCAGTGAAACTCAAATTATGTGACAAAAGCATCTCCGGAAAGAAAACTTTATGTTTTGCCAGGCAGGAAAGTCAAGGTGTATGATTTATTGATGTCTGGCCCGCCTCCATGGTGCTCTTACCCCACCTTAATTCTTCCTTGTATACTTTCTGTCATACACTTGTAAACCCAAGCTGTTGAGGGAGAAGAAGGCTGGCTGAGCATTCATTTCCTGCAAGAGTTTCCTGTATGATGTAAGAACAAGAGTGGGAGCAGCAAACAGCCCCTCAAACATTAACAGTGTTGGGATGTTTGAGACTGTGTGAATCAAATGGTGCTCAGAGGCTTGTAGGAAAGATTTTTTTCATTGGTGAGTTTAATCATTAGGGGATTTTAATTTTTTTTTTAGGTTTTTCTTCTCCCCAACTCTCATAGGAATTTGAAGGTTTAGAAGGGGCCCAACAGGCTGAAAGGAAATGTCCTCTGTCTTCAAGTTTACTATTGAAAGTGGCCAGATGTCATTTGTTTGTGACTAGAAAAAGGAAGTTATATTACAGAATGTGATACTTCAAACCCCACGGTAAAAACAAAAACCAAAATGGAAAAGCATTCAGCTGCACTCATTTACACTTGTGTTCCACAGCCTGAGGCCCTTTAACATGGAGATAAGAGCTGAGTTTTATCACATTTATGTACACTGTGAGTGTTGTGTGTCCTGTACAGTCAATTGGGTGTTCGTCAGATTACTCTGAAACCAGCTGGGTTATTGGGTGGTGGAGTGCTAGTGCAGGAAATGTACTACATGAACTGGTTTGAAGTAATCATCTAATGCTTTTTTCTTCCCTAGTCCCAGCTGGAATACCCTCTTCTACTTGGATGCAGAGCTCAGTGAATTGTTGCCTGTTATGCGAGATGAGATCTGCTAAGAAAAGCTATGTAAAGTTCTTCAGCAGTGAACTAATTATTCTGGCACTTGATTCTAAGTAATAAGCAGAGTGGAGGAAGTAGGAACACCACCGCTTGTAGCTATCCTACTGATTTTAATAAAGAAGAGACACTAGGCAAAACCTCTGGATTAATGGATTCGTATTAGCATTAAGGATTTTCTGCCATTGCCAAATTATAAGATGGGTTATACCACCCTGTAGCACTTACTCCAGCAAAGCTTCAACATGCCCACTTGAAATCATTTAAGCTGTTTTTCTTTTTCAAGGCATGTGAAAGAGACTAAGTGGACTCATAGGTTAAAGCAGAAATTATATAAGTGGCATGACATCAGATTTGGGTTCTCCAGACTCAACCAGTTGCTGTGAATTTCTCCAGTGAAAGAACATCCTGTGATAAAAGATACATTCATGCTACAAGTATGATTCACCCTACTTTCTCTATAAGTCTGCACAACAGCCAGTCACAATTTCTATGATGTGAATAGCAAAAGAGTATGAACAAAGGTGAGACCAGCAATTCCTGTCCCAAAGGCTTCCAAGCATAAGCAGATTGTCACAGCTTCCAGCCATATCACCAAGTGCTGGACATGCCCTGAAAAACAAACAAAAGTCTCTGTGCTGTCAGTCAGATTCTCTGCAAATTCTTTCTCACATATGGTTGCTTTCTGTGTATGTGCATGAGAACAAGTGTTGCTAACACAAATGCCCACAGAAGTGTTGTCCAGAAGCATTTTTTTTACCAGCTGGGAATTGCTGCCCTTAAATAATTACATCTTGAATCTCAGAAAAGGTTTAAAAAGTGCTCAAGTTTCTTTGGGTTCTATAATGGAAAGAATAAAATGAGATCTGCTCAGGACATGCTAGCTATTTCTGCGTTAGTAAATTAAATAGTACCAAAGACCATTCCCAACATAAACAAAAACATGCTTATGTTGTTAAATTGCCATTGGGGATATAGCTACTGGTGGTAGAAAAAGCGAAGTGACTTTTGCTAATCCTGCTCCCACTTCATTAGTCATGCAGCCAGCATGTTTTGGAAGAGTATGGGAAACATACCAGAAAAATGCTGGAGGCAAACCCCACACTTTCTGAGGAAAAAAAAAAACAAGGAGGGGGAACAAAAAGCACACCCAAGCACTCAGCAGAGAAAATAGCCTGCTTGGGATGGGCAAAGGCTGCCCTGAGCCTGAGGATTCCCAGGTACTCTTTCTCAGGTACCACCACAGAGAAGCTGCTAGCTGTGTGCCAGACCATGTGGAAGCAGAAGCATTCAGCTGCGCAGGCTGTATTTGTGAACCACTTTGAAGAGGTTTGGCTATTGCTAGTGACACTGGTGCCACAGGGTAGGGCTCCTCCTGATTGAAGGTGACTCTCCCTAAAAAGAGGCTTCCTGAGAGAAGAAGAGAGAAGGACTCAGAAGGCCACCAATGGGTACATTTCTGGTCATCAAGAAATGGGATCTTATCAAAACATCTTCAAATTCATCTTGGGAAACAAGAAGAGGGAGTGTTGATAAGCCATCAGCAAAGGGACACACATCAGCATGCAGTGACTGATTAATAGGATGTCCTTTGAGAAAGAAGTGATTGTCCGTTCTCAAGCTGATCTGCAAGATGTCAATGAAGGAGCTGGGTGTTCACCTCAGCAACAGTGAATGATGCTGCCTGGGCTAAAGGAACAAGGCATGCTCCTTACCATATCCATATATAACTGTCCAGACACTGCAAAGGAGAAGAAAAGTCACTCCAAGAGCCCTACACAGGTAACCAGTACCTACCAGCTCACAGCAATCAGAGGTCTGCAAACAGTCAGTATGGATGCAAACAGTTTTTCATTAAAGCTAGGGTGGGATCATTCAAAGCTTCTGGAACAATACGACACCTGTTAGTTACACTAAGTGCTGTTACAGCCTCTCTGAGATACAACTTACTGGCTCTGTCTCATGTGTGTCAGCATTATCCATCCCAGCTGGTTGAAATATTCTGGATTGCTTCACAGATCTGGTACAGATAGGCTGCCTCTGAGTCAGTGAATTGCCAGGTCACAGTGGAAACATGTTTTCCCCCCTGTGCTGTCTTTCTTCACTAGTAATAGTCTAATTGCCTTGGAATTTGACATATATGAGTTATGAGTGATTTTGTACATTTTAATCTGATCAATTTCTCACCATTATTTATCATTTTCCAAAAGTGAAGAAATAGAAGTGTTTCAAAGTGGAAGTCCGATTCTTAAGTCTTTCATTTAGGCTGCATGAAATATAGGAATAAAACCCTTGCCTGAAATGTGCAGTCACAGAACACAAACGAGTAGTGGACCTGAAACAAATCAGAGGAGACTTGATCTAGTTTGGACATTGAAAGAATTCTTTTTTTTTTCCTTTTTCATTTGCCATGCAGCCTAAGATCAGACTGTCACAACTTCACATAATACAAAACCCTGCTATATATGAGGGGTAAAACTTTGATAGGCTCATTTTACTATAATAATACCAAACAAATGATTGACACAGGACTCAGGCAGTACCATCCAGCAGGCAATCTGCAGGACCAGCTCCAACTGCAGTATAAAATCTTCACCCTTCACAAGCATAATTTATGCATAGATGGTTCAAATTACTGATATATGTGGAGCAGTCATCAGTCTGAGCTGGCCAGGACAAAGCTGAAAGGTAGAGTGAGTGAGAAGAAGACATTCCAGCTGAAAAGAGGACCTCAGAAATTTGTGTTCTTAGCATATTCCTATATTCAGAGGAGCTTTCCAGCACAAATTAGCAATGGACCAATTTATATGTTCTCAGTGTATTTGGGCTCATAGGCCAAACTCAGCCAGCAGATTCCAAGAACATTCCTAGAAGAGCAGCATTTGCCCTGGCACTGGATGCCATTTGTCCATAAATACACCAAGTGAAGAACCAGCTGCTAGAAAGAAGTCAGAAGGCTGGCTGCCATGAACTCTGTACACACTGCTTTGTGTCTAATATCCATGAGGCAAGAAAGGCAGATTCTGATCTGGCTCATGTATTTACTAAGCAGCAAGGGTAGATGACGATTTTATGCTGCAAAATAAAGGACACTGACATAATACGGGTGAAACGTCAACCATGTAGAAAAAAAAACAAGTGAGACAAAGGAGTGCCAGGAGTACAAGACTGGACGTGAGAGAAGGAGCACCACGAGTGTCTTCTAACACAGGGCATGAAAGGACAGGGTAAAGCCTGGAAATGAGGATAAAGTCTATCAGTGAAGAGCACTTGAAACTGAATGATGGAAGTTTATGGAACAGAGGGTCCAAACCTGAAGCAGCCTGTATCTGATCTAACAGAGTGATGAGAGGGTGTGGGCATATCCATGCAACAGTTTTGAAAATGGAACAAAACAGGTATCTGAGTTAGTGCAGTCGGTGCCTGGCTATTTGTGTAACAGGGCTGTGGGAAAAGGAGGAGAACAAAGTACATTCAGAAAGACTCCTACAGAGATGCTTTGGTGGGTGCGCAGGGCCATCCCACCTCCTATCCTGGTACAATGGTGTCAACTGGGTTGGAACCCTCTTAAGCCTCTGTGTAGGGGTCTCCATACTGTCACCTCCTTCAATCTGGGGACACAATGCAGTGACACCTGGCTTAGACCTACAGGTGCAGGCTCAGCAGGATGTCTATTCAGGTTCCATACTAAGCAAAAACAGCTAACCCATTTTTAGGACCAGCTGACTGTGGCAACCGTAATGGTCTCCTGCTATCAGTAATCTACAATCACCCCCCAGTGATGGAGAAGACCTGAATGAACTGTGTCTTATTATAGCTGGATAATTATGGGTAATGCCAGCTGAATATGTTTATGCGCAAAAAAAGTAATTATGCAGGATTTAAGTTGATTAATACTTGGAGACTTTTGCATGTAAAACTGTAAAACCAGTTGGCTTCATAGAATCATAGACTTATAGAACAATTTGGGTTGGAAGGGACCATAAAGATCATCTAGTTCCAGCCCCTCTGCGATGGAAAGGGATGCCTTCCACTAGATCAGGTTGCTCAAAGTCCTATCCAGCCTGCCCTTGAACACTTAAACACTTCCAGGGGTGGGCAGCCACAGCTTCTCTGGGCATCCTGTGCCAATGCATCACCACCTTCACAGTAAAGAACTTCTTTGTAATATACAATCTAAATCTACCCTCTTTCACCTTACCTTGTCCTGTCACTACATGCCCTTGTAAAAAGTCCCTCTCCAGATTTCTTGCAGGCCCCATTTAGGCACTGGAAACTGCTCTGAGGTCTCCCTGGAGCCTTCTCTCCTCCAGGCTGAAAAAGCCCAGCTCTCTCAGCCTGTGCTCATAGCAGAGGTGCTCCAGTCCTCTGATGATCTTTGTGGCTTCCTCTGGACTCTTTCCAACAGGTCCACATCCCTCTTGCATTGAGGGCCCCAGAGCTGAATGCAGTAAACCTGGTAGGGGTCTCACAAGATGTATAGGGGAGTATGGAGGAGAATCATCTCCCTTGACCTGCTGGCCATGCTCCTTTTGATGCAGCTCAGATTTAGATTTAGAGCTGGTCTCACTCATGTTTAATTTCTTTTTTAGCACAAAGCTACTAGGGTGAAGATAGTGAAACAACAGCCATGAATACGCATATAACTGAGGAAGTTGTGATGTACCTTTGATAAAGATAAACATGCATCATGTAACTGCTAATAACAGCTTTGTCAGAGAGATGCTGACTGCTAGAAGTGGAGGTTCAGGCTTGTCATGTTCCCTTTCTGCCTTGTTGGACTGTGGTTTAGTTTTGAAGGCTTCTGTTAGCTCTAAGCCAGAGTGTAGAACTCCTTGAGTCCTTATTCTCCTTACCACATATATTAAATTAAACATTTAGGATCATTATCTTTGTGAATTCATGGGAAACTGCTGCTTGTATATGAGCTTCTCCTCATAGTTTGTCATTGTTTAAATGTAAAACAACTTAGATGCGGCAATGGCGAGGAAGAAAGTTGTTTCAGAGTGATCAGAATTACCTGAGCACGAAAAGGTGCAAGAAGTGTTTGCTTGGATAGTTTACAAGCAAACATTCAAGAGACAAGGCTTGGGAAACATAAGCCATGCCAGTGAATTTTTCAGAATTATATGTACAGCTTATAATGGAAAATGTGTTGCTCCTTTGGCTTCTTTGAGACCTGGGTGCGATTTGGAGAAACACCGGAATTTGGTTTGTTCCTGCTGAATGAGCAGGGGAATCCCACTTCCCCTCAGTATTTTGTAAATCTCTACCCCTTCTCTTCATGATCCATACTCCAGGTATCTGTGTAGACTTGAAACACTAACTCAGCCTTTCTTACTTGTGGCCTAACTGGAGATTTGACCATGCTGCTGAGCATGTGCTATCCCAGCTGGTTCAACAGGGCAAGACACTGTTAAATTCTGACACTGTCGAACAACAAGTTGAATTTTCTTCAGTGGTCTTGAATCTCTGCGATTACATCTTTAACACTTCAATAACTTAGCCTCTGGTTAGCAAGGATCGCTGAAGCATGACTAATCAGCAGATGAAAGTGTCTTTGTGGGGATTAGCTTTAATGAAAAGAAAAGGGATAGTTATTTTGGTAGTTTGAAATCTTCCATAAATCAAAGCGAATACTGACAAAGCAGGTTCATATGGTAAGAATGAACCTATTGTGAATAAAATTAAGGGAACAGCTACTTTTATATAAATCACAGGCCTGGACAGCATTTGTAAGAGAGTTCATGGGAACAAGATCATTTAACTTCTTCAGGTGTAAATAAGTGATATTTAGCTAATGTTAAAGCATCCCTAAAGAAAAACAGATGGATGAGGGTCCTTAGTAGGGAATTTCTTTTTTGGTTTTCATTTTCTTTTCTTTTTTGCATGCAAAGAATACCCAGCTATTTTATCTTGCCCACTTTGTTCTGTGCAGGGACAAACAGCCAACATAGAACTTGTTATTTACCACTGCCAGAGAGGAGGTCACAGCCAGAGAAACTTTAGTCTAGATCACTGATCACAGCTGGTTTTGGCTGGTGTAAATTAGAAAGTTTCTTGGTCTTCTATAATGTGGCTTGGAGAAGCTCATGGGGCCATGGGGATAGTGGCAAATAGAAATAAATGCAAACTCTGTACCTTCTGGGGAGTATTAATGTTCAGCTCCTGAACTTTAGACCTCCTATATATTCCTGTGTGGTTAACGTGCTATGTAAGTAATCACCCCTGGAGCTCCTCTGGGCAGTGACTCAGAGCACCCAGGCTGAAAGCTTAACCTTCTCCAATGACTGGACTGCATGGCAAGCTAGACTGCACACATCAATGTACCTAACAGCTCCCTTCCCTTTATGTTCTGTTGTTTTATGCTGTGCCTTCTTCACTGCTTTGTTGCAACTTTTAAATTTAATCCTTGCGGATGTCAGAATGAACCCCAAACTTATATTTCTTATATGGGAGTGGGTCTCTGCCTCTGACTTAACTGAACATCCTTTCAGGTAGCCTGAGGCAAATGGAAAAATCATTAAGATCCACATTCCCTTCTTATCAACTATGATTTTGTACTGTTATCATACTTTCATTTTGAAAAAAAGCTATTAAAACACTTGGTCTGTATGTTGTAGGAGCTGTTGCTAAATAGTAGATTGGGAATCACAAATGCTTGTTCATCACTCTAAAGAAATGTGGTATTAAAAGTAAGGCTCCATGTAGAAATATCAACTTACGGTACTGTTCAGTTACCATATTGGAAAGCTTCTCATGCTCTGGACTCTTTCAGTTTGGAGTGGTTTTTTTCTCTTATGCTGTCTTTTTGTTGTCCTCTCACAGCACAAGCTTTCATGGGACTCCTGAGTGAGTGACAGAGCTCCATGAAGAGTTTATGAATAAGAGTTTTACTCTAAGCCATTTGGAATGCATTTTGTTTTCACATTTTTAAGACAATTTCCACATAATTGAGGCTAATAATTAAATATTTAGTATGGCTTTCTTTTCTAACCAGTGCAAATTCTTCCTTCATCCTATAGAAGCATGCTTTCTATTCAAAGTCAGTGGAAACGTGTATGTGTGTGTGCGTGTATCTGGGTTCTAAAATCATAGTTTGGTTATTGCAAGTTTTCTGAGGAAATTGAAGCAAATGACTCTGTGATTACATAGCGACAAGAATGGGATTAAAAATTAATTTTCATGGAAGAATTTACCGCACTGCCTGGTATAATTACTCTTCCATTACGTAGTTTATAGGGTCACAGTGAAAAAATTAAAACTCCAGACCAACAAACTCTGTAATTCGTGGTGTTTACATGATTCATAACTTACAATGGGAAGGAAAGGAACGTTATGCGAAAAAATGCTGTGCACATTTTTGCACAACATTCTACTGATATATGAATCATGCTTGTCTTTGGTTAACTCAAGGGAAATAATCCCACTAATGTATGTAAGGCAGTCATGCCCACATGTCTGGGGTTTTTTATATCCAGATTTCAGTGGAAAGAGAGATACTTCTTAAACAGATGGCAAACAAGCCCCTTTCCCCCCAACTACTTAGCAAATTTAATAACATAGCTAATTATAGGGCCATGTATGTTAATCCATTCATGTGCTTGCTCCATATATTTAATGTCACAAGTCAAAAGGATCTATGGAAATGCTGGGCACTGGCAGCTAAATTGCATCCAGACGATATTCCTCCTCTAAGTATATTTTTGAGACCAAACCTCTAGGGAATTCTGTTGGCAATTCGGTACAAGAACTAATATAAAATTCTGTAGCTGCAATCTGGCAGTGATGTTAAGAGAAGCTGAAACACACTCAAGAGGCTGTGTTTGCTTGGTGATGTCCCATGTCACTTTTGTTCTCAAGGGTCAGAAAGAAGAAGGTGAGGACAGTCATTCCCTGTGCCTTTTCGCCTTGGTTGCTGACTGTGTCATGGGCTGTGATGCTCCCAGGGCTGTCAGCAGGATCACCGCAGCCATCTGCTGAGCTGGGAGGACCATTCGCTTTCTCATTCAAATCTACTGCACCTCTTTTAGTCTTTCCAGACCCTGTACTCCTTTAGAGGACATGGTCACAACTGATTAAATACTTGATTTTATCAGCATTGATTCAAGCATTCCAACCATACATACCGCTGAGAGCTGTCTGTTGAGGGTCAGTGAGTACTAGGAGCCACCACTTAGAGCTGTGAAGCGCGAGCCCTATCTTTGACTGCAAGCAGTAGTAGAGAGCATGAGTGCTTCTTGGTGGTACATCTAATGTTACTTCGCATGCATTACAGCTAAAGTATGTGTGACAACATTCATGCCGGACGTCAGAAGCAACTTTGAAAACATGCCTCTAAGAGGGGAGAGGCATGCTAATTATCTGCGAAGACAATGGCTCATTTCACTGTGACTGACAGTCTGGAGTACCTTGTACCAATAAAAGCTTGATCTCAAGTGTCAGATGCACTGAGTAAACATGTATGTGGGGTTCTTACATCAAAAGCTGTCTCTGTGGTAAGAAAAACAAGCCCAGAACCAGACCATCTTTTGGTTAGTTTTATATTTGTCATATGTAAAAGGTTTGTCAATCAGGAAGTTCTGGCTGTTTACATCACCAGTTCTTTTCATGTAGAATTCAAAGCATATTATTAATAAAGTATAAAAATTCACATTAGAAAATGTGAAACTTGTCAGGGAAAACAGCAATACTGTCTGGTACAGGTTAAACACCAAAAAGGGCAGAGAAAACTTAAGAGTATCCAAGTTCCATAATCTATGGATCTGCCTACACATATCTGCTTGCTTCAAGTGCTCTTTGTGATCTGCCAGAATTATTTAAAAACTTTAAAAAATGTATGGAAACAAATTTAGTCACGTATCACAAACTAGCTCAGGCAAGAGAAGAGTCTCACAAATCACAGAGGGATTAAGTTTGGGGGGGATTCAGAAAAGTGAGGGTTGGTGATGTCTCTTTCTGTGCAAGTGCCATCCTCACCCTCCAAGTGTAGGGGCAAGGTGTCTCTCAGTTCATTTAACCATTGTGGCACCCATTCGGCTCCTACAAGGTGGTGAACACTCAAAATATGCATGATCTAGAAAGCTGCTGAAAGCAAGCCTCCTGTCTGAGTTTCCCTGCTCATTGCTGTCTCCTTGTTACTTCCATACTTACTATTATTTCCTCCTAGATTTTAACCCTTGGAGCTGCCACAAAAACAAAACTGCAGTGAGGTTACAAGATCCTACGCTGTTTTTTCTCCAGCCACTTGGTCCATTTGTACAGCCCTTGGTGGGGTGGAGGTGCTGGTGCTCTGGTCTGCTTCTCACACCATCTCTGCTGTCACGCAGACTGACAGTCTCACAGTTAATTCTGTGCAAAATTCTTCACCTGAAAAAGCCTCCCAGGAAAGATTTCCACTGAGACCAGGCAGGTGACTCTCTGCTAACACTGGCTTTCACTTCGGCCTCATCCCAACCCCATAGCCAGTCTGTGCCTTTATCCCAAAGGCAGCATCCCTTCCTCAAGGATGTATTTCTCTGAAATGCCTTGCAATCTTGGAACAAACCCTTCCCTGCCCCCCAAATCCTATATTCTTACTACAGTCTGTAGGTTGCGTTTAAAAATAGAACATGCCCTTGCTGCATGTCTCACTGGGCAGAGGGCCTACTGCCTGTCATCCTTGATGTCTTTCTTACTACTTGTTTCAGCTGGTTGTTTTCTCAGCATTTAAACCTCTGTTGTGTCCCACACTTTCAATTAAGGAGGAAAAGTGCTCTCTATGTTGTAAGAGTGAAACTGGGAGTCATATGCTTTGGTTTGCAGCATAAACAGTTGCACAAGGATTCATTGGCAATCCTCCTCTCACTAAGAAGGCTATCAGCAAAATGTCACAGATGTGTCTGGGTCTTGCCAAGAGCCGGAAATGTCCTGGGAAACTTCTGAAAATGCCCTCAATTTAAAAAACAAAACAAAACAAAACAAAAACAAAAAATAGCTCTCAGGGAAGTAGTGGACATATGCTAGCTGCAGCAGAGGATGGAGACCCTCTGAGAATATGGTCAGTGTCTCTTCTTGTGCATTACTCCTTACGGCTGGAGCCCTCTTCCTCACTCAAAGACTGTGCCTTTGCCCCTGCTTGAAGCAAGCCTTCCCCCTCAGCAGCTCACTTCTTCCTTGTAGCTTAAAAAGCTGAGCATTTCCTTCATGGTAATGGGATCACAAATAACATAAAACATTAAAAATGCCCTAACCCCTTGACACCTTTGTTATAAACAAAGCAACAGCATGATCTTATTGCTGGAAAGCTTGCCCTCCTTCCCTCATCACCCATGATCACTTCACGGTTTAACTACAGCCTAATCCTGCAAACACTTCCTACCCAGCAGGCCACTCACTGGCGCCTAAGTAGACCACTGACATCAGTGGATTATTCCAGGTAGTACGTCCTAGGAAAGCTAAAGAAGTGTTTGTACCACTGGGCCATTTGGTTTGCAAGCTCTTGGGGGATATTTTCTTTTGTCTATAAAGAATCATGTGCACGCATGGTGCTGTATAAATTAATAACAACAGAACTCACATCAAACTAGTACATATGGGAATTCGTACCACCATATTTCCTGGCTGCTAGAAGAAAAATCACAGAATTATGGAGTCTGGAGAAAGCCTCCTGATAGCATATCTGGGTTTGTGGAGTTCACCTCACTTTGGGAGTGTTTCCTCTTCCTCTGCACCAGAGGAAATATTGAAGGACCTTCACCTGGCAAGAAATGCACAGGAAGCTAATCCAAAACTGATGAAAATGTCCCAAGGGTAAATTAAAGCTCTTATCACCCTGTCTAACCTTTAATTGCATAACACAGGAGGTCTGGGTTTTATCAAACCATTGACTCTTTTTGTGTTAAGATTTCTTTGACTTTCAGCAACATTGCACAAATTGTTCCTTGGTGAAGGCCTTAAGCAATAAAATAAAACTGCTAATTTTATTTCCAATGGATTCACGCTTTTTGTTCTCAAATTTTTTTGTATCTTTTCTCTCTGAAATATAACAGAATGAATCCAGATGGATCCAAGTTAGGAAACAAAAAAAAAAAGATTAAACCAGGGAAAGCAAATATGCAAGCAAAAACAGAACCGAGAGGCCACAGAAGCATGAAGCTCCATGAGATGTTCTAATACAAGCTCTGGATTAAAGAGAAGAGCAAAAGACTACATTTTTTTAATACAATTAAAAAGGAAAATACATCTAAGGTACTTGTTAGAACTGTCATGGGTTTAGCAGCAGCAGTCATTTTTCTTTAAGCAGTAGCTGGTGTAGCACTGCGTTTTGGATTTTTAGCTTGGGAGCAGTGCTGATAACACCAGTGTTTATAGTTATGGCTTAGAATGTTCAGACTGGCC
>JASSUY010034075.1:0-21699 GCA_032466535.1 Forpus xanthops
CCAGGCTGGACATAGCCTTGGGTTGCATGGTTTAGTATGAGGTGTCCCTGCCCATACAGGGGGGTTGGAACTAGATGATCTTAAGGTCTTTTCCAACCCTAACTATTCTATTATTCTATGATTGTCGGTAATCCCCTTAAGGCGTCTACAGAGGGCTCAAGAGTGTTCAAAATGGTGAACAGCATGCTTGGGAAAAAACAGCTGAAGACTGTTACAATAAAATCATGGTGAGCATGAAGAAGAGAATAAAAGTAGTTATTATTATTCCTTGCTGAAGAGTGATATTTATATCGCCTTGCTCAAATGTCAAATTTGAAGGGCTGTTACTCACTCTCTTTATTTTTCTCTCCAAATACAAGAAATAGTTATGCCCAGATAAATTATCTGGTGCAATTTCTAAAATCAACAAGCCAAGTATATTTCAGCACAACTCAACCATGGAATTCTTTGCTAAAATGCATTTTAGATAACAAACCCTATCAATTTATAGATTGAGGAATTTGTCTGGTAACTTCATAAAGAAAAATTCACCCAGGTGTTTTAAAAATTATGAATATTTCTACAACAATAAAGAAAATGTGTCTGGTAACATTAACAGAACTCTGATACCACTGGGCAAAGCATCTTGCATTTAAGAGTTCAATTAGCCTCCAAAACCGTATAGGAGCATGTGGGTCAGCAGGGAGCCAAACAGTAGTGCCTTGCCTCCAGGTTTAGTGGAACAGGCAAGCTTGTTCCAGTGCCTGGGCTTGTGCTCAAGCTGTTTAATTTAACAGGAAAGAGCCTGTTAAACTTCTGCCTCCCAGAAGCTCGAAAGGGAAAGTTTCCTTCTGCTTACCCTGTCTTTCTTTTTGCTGGAGACAGCCTCCTGCACGGGCAGGCTCCTGGAGCTGAGTCCCCTAAAATGAGTTCTCAACATAGGAGGGACATGTGCAGTTTGGATCAACTGAATTCTTCCCATATTCTTTTTATAATTATTAAGTTTTCTTAAAATAATGAACTATCAGGATTTCCATTTTCTAAAATTAATTAAAAAAGAGCAGCATACTCTTTAAAGCAGTCAGGAAATTTATCAGAGAACCTTCAAGGCAGTTGTGTCAGTATCAGTTGATTGAATGGCGTTTTTTAAAGCTAAGCTATTAATATACAGCATAACCTGTTAATCAATATGTATCAATGCATGTTGCAAATATACAAGAAACACATTTTTATTAAAGGTTTACAATGCAGATACAGACGTTATCTAGTAATATGCTACTTACTGCAAAGCACTAACAATGAGCATTCAAGTCTTCTGGAAAAAAACAAGACATTTTATTTATTTTTGCTAATGCTCTGCTAATAAAATTTGCTTTCTCATATCCTTAGACTATCAAGGCTACAACAACATTACTACTGCTAAAAATATTCACAGTCAGGTTGCTCAATTAATTACTGGACTATTGAAACCAAAAATATCTTTAATAATACTAGGCTGCCTGTTGGCAAGTCATAGCATTTTGTCTATGGGCTTTATTCCATCCTAAGCACAGAAGAAAATAAATGTTTCAGTTTATTATGACAATTCTGTGAAAGCTGATGAACTTTTACTAGTCATGAAGCTATGGTTTTAATGAAACATATTTCTGATCTATCAATTAAGACTTTTCAAATATAATTCAGTGTAATTCAGTTTCGTGAGGTCGTTGTATGTGAGCATGGCAGACTACTCAGAACCCATCAGATTGTGATGACAATGTATGATGTTAATCCATTTGCATTTCTTGCATATTCTGTGTTCCTGTTATCTAAATAATACTGCTGTGGAGTACAAAAGAGTATGTCTAATTCTTCCTAGTGCCTATCCTTCTGCTGTTTAAAAATTAGATGCAGAACCTCTTACAATGGTGATGACTCTGCTTTAAACTTTAGTGCCAACTATGAGGAGATCCTGCTCTAAACTAATAGAAAACTAAATTTTGAATCCCTATAACAGCACAGTGGAATTTTCAACAGAAAAGGAAAGAGGGGGAATAAGGCACTTCTGCTGATATGCAAGGCTAAATATTTAGCTACAACACAGTGATGAAACTCAAATATTACTTTTATTTACAACTTGCAAGGACTTAGACTTCAATCTTTGTTACACAGTCCATGGCAGAAACAAACAAGTTCACATTAAAAGCATATTGTTACATAGATTTTAACTATGAAAATAAGAAGCACATTTTGGCTGAAGAAATAAAAGATAAAAAAAAACCTGTTCCATTGAGTCATATTTTAGAATACACTTAAATTCAAAGTACATTTTCCCCTGATTAACTACTGACGATTTATATACAAAGCAAGTAGCAAATAATGGCTAGAAAATACCATTTCACCACAAATTATCTAAATGGACATTTCTATTTTTCATACTAGAAAACAGCTAAGGTGGTATTTACTTCATTACGGTGTTTGTTTCATAAATATTGATGTGTTTCTGCAGCTAATACAACATGGAGATGCAGACTTTATCACATTAGTTAGAAGAGCAAACAGATTATGGGTTTGGTTAAGAAAAAAATCAATGCCTAGCAAAAGGTAACTTAAAAAAACCCAACAAACCCAAACCCCACTATAGGTCTAATGCATTAACTTCTCCAAGCACTTCACATAGGGACATACAAATTCAGAATCTTGCTCACAAGGCAGCTGAAATTGGAGAAACTACTTGAAAGAGAAGTAGTCATCAGCCTGTGTTAGCTCTGACAGGCTTATAACTGGGTTTCTATTCACATAGGAGTTTGTTAATAGAGTCTATGCTGTTTTGGGAATCATTTGACAGTCAATAACAACATGGAATAATTTCATTTACGTATCTCTTTTAGAAGAAACGGTAGCTCATTGTTTTGGTTTTAAAGTTGGGTTGGTTTTTTTTTTATGTGAGAAACAGAAGCAGAAGGTGAAGCTTGGAGTTTTGGTTTTTTAAGTAAGCACGGAAAGAAATATTTTCCCATTGAAACTGTGGAACATGCAATCCTTGTAAGAGCAGATCTCTTGAAATGCAACTATGTTGTTCTAGATGATCTTGTGAGACTTCAGCACACAAATAACCTGCACAGAAAACATCTCTACAAATAAATATTAGGAGTAAATTGAGTACCCGACAATATTACAATTTCATTTCCCCTTATTCCTCATCATTAAAAGCTCACCTTCATTTTCCCAACTACAGTTGTCTAGCCTTTGGATTTTTTGTTCCCAACCTGTTTAACACCTCTGTAACTCGTCAAGAGCATGTCAGATTGCTACAGGTACAGCAGCTTTGTTTTAGGCTAATGTATTTAGTCCTGGTAAACATGACTTTTGAACACTGGAGCCTGGCAAGCCCCCGTATCTCTTGGCTCTGCTTGTTGTTAAGTTTCCTGCTTCTGTTATGCGCAATGTAGAAGTGCTGCAGAAGCAATTTTTTGACAGAGTGGAAAAGCAGGCACTTTCCTCTGGTACTTTTTCTAGGGAAAGTGTATCCTACACATTCCCATAGCATACGGCCCAGACACACTGTGGCACTGGTGTGCAATTGGTTTGAGAGCTATTGAGGCAGGAGACCCTGTCACGGCAGTGGAGTAGTTTCAGCTTCTTGAAGTTCCAACTGAAAGGAAAGAAATTGCAAATGCAATGAACATTTACTCGATTTCTTCCCACCCACAATTTTGTGTGTGTATTTGCATGTGTGTTGCTTTGATTTTTTTTTAAGAGGAATTCACTTTTCATTTGCAGCTATTGTCCTGCCATGTACTGCTAAACAGGTAGCCCAGCAAATAAGGCAAGACTATGCCTTTGTCATGAAACAACAAAGGTAGAGGAAATGATCATAGTAAAATTTCGTATCTGACCTTCAAAGTCAAAGAAATATTAGCAGAACTGAAATTTGAATTAGAATTAAAACAGATATCATACCAAGCCAGTTATCTTTTTAGAAAGGAACTCTTGATGAATTTTGTGAGTATGGAAGGATTTTGATCCATCCCTGTATTCTTTTTGTAGCAATAGCAGGGGAGTTAGTATTTTAGATTATACATTGTGTGTTCACATCAGTATGTTGGCTAACTTTTGGATTTGCAGTTAAAGTCTAGCTTAAATTCTGTGTGAGATGGATTTATATCAGCAAACAAACCCAACAACCTCTCAGCCCTGTTTGTCTACAGTATCCATGTTAAGTCCTATCTGCACACATCCTGAAAGTTGGCAACCCTTTTTTATTGTCCAGCAAATATTGTTCTGCAGCACTAGAACCAGTTAAAAACAGAATGGAAAACATTGTAAATAAAAGATTTACGGTATGTAAATGAGTCAGATGAAGCCTGATAGAGAAAAGAGAAGGAATGTGCTCCTGTAAAAGCAATGGGACACAGGTAAGGATTCTGGAGCAGGGAGAAGTAAAATGCATTTTCTAGCTGGATTGCTTTTCGAGCATGGACAGGAGAGTGGAGACAGGACTTCTGACTTGGAGATGTATTTCTCCAAGGCCACAACATAACTGAAATGCTTGTTCAACTTAACGTGCTATAGTTAGGGATTTTCTTTATTCTGTATTAGGAATATTTCTCCTCAGCTCTTTTTGCCCTTTTGGCCTGATTCTAAATGTGAATGCCAGTCTTTTGGAGAAGTCTAGATCCAGGAATGAATTTTGAAGTCTGTATTCACCTATCTTTATGGATTAGATAAAAAAGCATTTCTTTTGAATTGTTTAACCAATTAACTTTTTCTGATTTGTTAAGAAAAAAATTGAAATGTTTTGTTTCTCATTTATTCTACTTCACAGTTTAAGAAATACCAAAATCTCAAGCAACTTTAGAAGTCATTTAGTTAGTTCTGGTCCTCATAGAATAGTTTATTCTTGTTACCTTTCACAAAATAGTCTGAGGAACACATTCTGTTCTCTCTGCTACTTAGAAGGTTCACAAAGAACCCATGTCAGTGCAAATCAGCTACAAAAGAAAGCCCAGTTTTAAGGATCTGTTGAATTTAGCTATGCTTTTAACAGATATCACTATCTTGCCAGAAATTACCTTTTTTGAGAAATCAATACTTTATAATTATTATTGAAATTGAGTGTTATTGACAAAGGAGATATGTCAGTTTTCTCAAAAATTCACAGAAAGGCTATTCTCTATTAATACAGATTCAACTTTTATGATTCTGCGTAGGACTTGCCAGCATTCCCTGTGTTTGTTTGCAGCCTGTTATATAGCACTGGGAAAACGAAAATGTAAGAAAGAACTTTCTTCATTTATTTAAACAGAGTGAAAGTAACTTTTAAATTTTCCTTGTTTCAACTAGTTTTTCTTTAATATCAATTTATTTCTGCACATAGCTGCCAGTTGAAGAAATAATGGCAAAACTTTCACAACTGAGCACAAATGGAACCATAGGGATGGCTGGAGTTTGAAGGGATCTTAAAGATCATTTAGTTCCAGCACCCTGGGCAATCTGTTCCAGGGCTACCAACATGTTCCAGAATACCAGGACTTCTGGGTAATGAACATATCTGAGGCCTCATTTTCAGCATATATGGATGACTTGCAACTTCAATTATGGTATTTAGACCCATCAGTGGTTAAGGAGAAAGTATGGGAAGCTAAAATTACAAAAAAAAAGGCAACAGAGGATGACTAAATAGTCCTTAACATGTGCCCATACATAATTAGCTAAGTTGCTTGGATATGTTAAGGAGAGGATGCTATAAAAACTTAAATGGGTCACAAAAAAAACTATCTCAGTGGAACAAACTGAATTTCTCAGATTTCCATAATTATTAATAATTCATTTACCTAAGCATTTAGGATGATTTTTTAATTAAATTTAATTTTAATTTATCAATAAAAATAAGAGGTATTTGGAAAACATATTTTTCAGGGAAAAAAAAAACCTATCAATTTTTAATTAAAAAAAAATCAAACATTTTTATTCTCAGAGAAATTAATAGTGTGTTTCTGTACTTCTGAAGTAAAAGCTATTTCAGAACAGGGTTTTGCCACACCTTGCTGGCAAGTTGTTATGGATCAGGGTAATGTCAATGACATCAAAAAAACCACAGCGATTTGCAAAAGCTAGTATTTGTTTTTTTATTGCCATTCCTAACTAACATTGGGTCATACAGAGATAAGCTCAAAGTAAGAAAGTTTGCTTTGTCAAGCAATTTTTCCAGGATTCCATCACTTCTAACTCTTGTTCTAACTCTTCAGGCAAATGCACTTATAAAATTACATATGCCTACTTGAAAGTTAAAGTGAACCATGCCTTTTAGCTCACTTTGGAACAAACGTAACCTGTGCGTTTTACTGCAAGAGTTAGTTGAATGTAACACAGGATACATTCCCCTGCAGACGTGAAACATCTGTCTTACAGCTCTTCCAGTTTTTGCATGCCTGATTAGCCGCTGTCTTTTCTCCCTCAGAGCTGTGCTGTTCCACTGAACGCTTACAATCTCTATAAATGCTCATGTCATCAGTGTTATAGATCAGACGCTATTCTGTGCAGGTGAAATAATCTGCATTTCTGGAAGAGTTTTGAACTTGCTCAGCTCTTCCACTTTTTGTATATGCAGAGAAAACAGCAATCAAGCTCTTAATCTAAGTCTTTGGCAATGTCAAAGAACCATAGAGCAGGCCAAAGGCCTACTTAACATCTTAACACATGATAATGTAAATCTTTATGATGTTTTCTGTTACTTCTTTTGCACTGATAGAAAACACAGTGAATGCTTATTTTTAGGTGCTGTAAGAGTGTGAGGCCTTAAGCTCTTCAGCAATTGAGCGCTTGCAGTTCTCATTAACTTTAGCAGGAGTCAAGAATTCTCACTTGGCAAAAAAGCAACTTGTAGAACATCTGTTTCTTCAAAATGACGTGTAGTATGCTGAGTACTATAGAGCATTTGCAATTAGAATTCACATCAAATGCTCTCCAAGGCCTTGTTTATACAAGAAAGAGCATGACAGTGTGCTGACATAGATATATTAGCTGGACTTTCTCATACAGAAAGTACTTACCTGTGAAAAGAATGCCCTGTCAATAGAATTTAGAAAAGCTCACTGTTTGAGCAAACTGTGGTTTGCATTTTTCATTCCTCTCCTTTTTGTTTCATTTTTGTTTTGTTTTTTTTTTTTTTTTCTGAGAGCAGAAGATGCATTCACCCTAGGGCTTTTTCTGTTTAAAAAATTATAATAGTAATAAAAAATACCAGATGTTACATTTACAAGTATTACCCCAGACAATGTGTTTAGGGCAGATTAGTCCTACAAAAATGTCTGTCAATTCTGCTAGTAGCAAACAACAAAAATGTTGTCTCTTACAGAATGTTTGCTGAAAAAAAAACAAACAAACAAACAAAAAAACAAAAAACAAAAACAAAAAAAAAACCAAAAAACTAAAAAAAATTGTTTAATCTTCAAGTTTGAATATATCTTGTTGTGAATGCATTCTACAGATGTTGTGAAGATTGAGAAAGACTGCACCTGATAGCTGTTGTGATGTACACCAGGGAGCGCAACAGCAAGATGGCTCAGGGCAGCAGTGAGTGAAAATCTGCACATCTAGATTATTCTGCACATCTAGCAGAAATAAACCAGTGGCAGCAGCTGCCAAAGCAAGGACTGCAGGGATGGTGATAAGGGATGTGAAATTGAGCCCATTTGTGGCCACTTCAATTTTTTTCAAATACCAGACCATGCAAAGAGACCTATCAACCCATCTATGAGGACATGAGCTCCCAAGTGTTGTGTTCTTCTCCTTGACCTGCAGAAAATTGATGGCTAGTAGCTAGGAAGACCTACCAAAGTTGTCAAAGCTGGATAAGACAATTTCTTGCAGCTCTGTACACACCTTTTCTGCTCCAGGCATATTGGCTCTTTGCTTCAGTTTCTTTCCTTACTGCCTCACTCAGACATCATCCCTTTCTCTGCACTTTCCCTCTCACCTCCCTTTCCCTTCAGTGTCCTCCCTTTTAACTTCTCTTTACATGTGTTCATCTCAGGTTTTTTCACCACTATTCCCTGAATGGAAAAATAACCCAACCCAACCAACTACGAACTCAGTTACGTGACTACCTTCCTCCATGGTACCACAATAATGCTCACTTCACTTGCTTCATCCATCCCTTCCTCAGCTGGTGCAGGTCTAAAGACGTTTGTGGGAAGGATCATCTTCTGTGTTCAGTCAGTGTCCAGAGAAATAGACTTAATTTCACTCAATCTATGGACAATACCACATTAGTCTTTGCTAAGGGTAGAAGTTTAGAAGGCTTCAGTTCTCCTAAAAATAGTATAAAGTTACATAACTAAATGCAGAAAATGGGTACAAATACACTGCACCGTAAAAAGTCAGAATTTTACTACAGATACAATCCTGTTGTCAGACATGCAGAAAATTGACTCCACTGATGGTTACGAATACATTATTAACAGCTGAACCTGTCTAATAATTTTTGCTATACCTAATAACTACTACACCAATACATATACATATGTGTATGTGCCTACCTATGTCAAGCTTGGCAGTTCTGCTCCACTGCCAAAGTGTGCGTTAAGTACTGAGCAGGTGCTAACCAATTTCACATGACATAGTATGAATTGGATGCTGGGGAACAACAGTACCAACTGCAGATGCTTAATAAGGTTTCTCCCTTTGACCCTTCCCTTTTCTGGAACAACTACTATTTTGTCTGTTTTGAGATGGTAATGTTCTGATCTGGGCTTTTAGGCAGCAGCTGATTGACAGGTATGCAACTGCTTTCATGAGAAGCCATTGACTTCTGCACTTCGAGGAAGCAGCTAGCTTGTAGATGAAGTGGCAGCAGTGAGAAACTGGTGCAGGAGTAACCTAAGTGCATTGCTGAAAGGTGATACAGCAAGGAATGAAATATGCTTTTTGCCATAAAATTCATTTTAGTGAATTGCAGGGACAACTCAAAAGTTTTCTAGTGCCTGTGATGCACTCGAGTTGCTTTCACGAATGTTAAGATTTGCTTTCATGTTTTGCTTGATGTTCACTGAGGGATAAGGATTGGAAATTCTCAAGACTAGCTACAAGAACACAGATGTTGGACATGTAACAAAAGAGCTTCTTTGTAAAAGCTAAGCAATAGCCTTAATAAAAAAGCAAATTTCTATTTCTCTTGTATCTGCTGTGCTGTAAAATCTCAAAGGCTCATACTTCTCAGAGATTTTTTTCTACATGGAAAAGGTATGCTTAGTATATCTTATATGGCAAAATGGCGCAATACTCCTTAACATGTGCATCTATATTTATATATTTCTATGCATCTCTCTACCTCAAAATCCACCTTAGCCTACACAGATCATTATCTGATCCAAGAACTGAATGTAGACAAGCCTTTACCTACTTCTTGTTTGTGTTCCAAGACAAACAAGGCCACACAGGCCTTCTTTGTGCGTTAGTCAAAAATGTGCAAGCCCAGTTTCTTCTCTTGTTTATTCACTGCTGCAGTGGGAGAAGAAGAAATATCTGTTCTCCTGCACTCCTGTCTCCATCAGCAGACAAGCAGACTGAGTAGAAAAATCTGTGATTTCCAACTGATTTTAAAGCAGTCACCTGTTGTAAATATCCTGCAAATGAAACACTGTTTTGTGTGCTTTGTATATGCATGCACACTGGATACAGTCATGTAAGGTACTTTTGAAAGCCCTCAGCTTCTGGGCATCAGCTAGAGGACAGAACAACTAGCACCATGCAGGACTGGAGTCTTGTGTGTGCATACACCAATTTCAAATATAACCTTGAATGTGTTTAGACCTTCAAATAGCTACAAATCAGTGTAAACTGTAACTTCAGAATACATGTCATCTCCAAGCTGGAGGCCTGGATCCAGAGATGACATCTCCACTGCTAGTCATACCTGATGGTTAGTCCTGTCCACAGTGTTGGCAGTGGATGCATGGTCACGAGTGTTTTGTCGTACTCTGGTGGAATTTTGCTGCTCAATGGTTGAGGAAGTGGGGATGCAGAACTCTCTGAAACACCTTTTGAAATTCTCATCTAGAAATGCATACAGGACTGGATTAAGGCAGCTGTTTGTGTACCCTAGAGCAATACAAAAGTGCCAGGAAACAGTCTGGAAAGTAGTCTCTGGGATGTTAATGAGGGCTTTAATGATGACATAGATGTGGATAGGAGTCCAGCAGACAATAAACACTGCCACCACTACAAGAACCATCCTTGTGATTCTCCGCAGGTTCCTGTCCTTCTCTTTGGAGCCAGACAACATGCGAACGCTCTTCAGGCGTAAAATCATCAGCCCATAGCACACAGTAATGATGAGTACTGGCATGATGAAGGCAAAGATGAACACACAGATTTTCAGGAGGTTCTCCCAGTACCATGCAGGGTGGGAGAATGTTAGTGTGCAGTCAATAGACCCTGGAGAAAACGGAAAACAGCCGATAAGAATAAGTGGGTCAGTTTTTCCTTTGTTTTTCTTTAAACTGTTTTTGTTATATAACATAGGCAAATATACGAAGATTTATTAAGTAAACAGACAAAATGAAGCAATCCATGACCTGTCATTGGCACTATCACTGATAGGCCACACTGCTAGAAAATACATATGAAGTATGAGTTACAAAACCAAAAGTGAAATAACATGTTCTTGTCTGCATTTTTGTACTTGGAATTGCACATATACTGGACAAGAAAGAGTTGAATCATCATAAATGTTTAAACTTTTGATTCATTTTCACTTTCAGTACACAACCTGGGTAAAAGAAAGATGGTTTAACCATGGATCTATTCAGAGTCTGGGCATTTCAGGGCTATGGGAAAGAGAATGATGTGACACTTGGTAACTGCAAAATGGAAGGTTTGGATTTATGTTGAGATGCTATCACTTCCTGGAATGTCTTTGAGTACCAGTGATCCCAAACATGCTTTGTTTTGTACTGCATTCTGCCAGACTACATGCAACACATCTATGATTGCAAAATCCAGTGGACTATCCTGGGTAAAGCACAGGCTTCTGTACTGCAGGGCAGTGCATAACTGCCTCACAGCAGAAGGCAGGCAGGCAGAGATACTTTTCTGAACACTAAAGTGACTGTGTTGGGCATCAAGACTCACACGGACTCCCAGAAGCAGCCGGAGCTGCCAGCTGTAGAAGACAGATATGTGCAGTGATGTGTCATCAACTACAGCCAGATGCAAAATTGCTGAAGGGGTCCATTGGTACTTGTACCTGCTCTATAGAGGTTGGAGGTCAGAAGTTAATTCAATGCCTCTACAGCTAAGTGAAACAATACAGGAAGGAGTTTCAACATCAAAATATTCAATTTTGATACTCAATATTCAGAGGAATGAAAGCCAGACTTACCATGTCTGTATTTAGTGGTTGCCATGAACATAACTGGCAGGCCAATGGCAGAAGAAAGGATCCAGTTGCAGACATTGACAATTTTGGCATTTCTGGGGGTACGGAAATCAAGGGCCTTAACTGGGTGGCATACAGCCACATAGCGATCCACACTCATGGTACAGAGAGTGAAGATACTGGTGAACATATTGTAGTAGTCTATGGATATAACAATCTTACAAAGGATGGTACCAAATGGCCATGTTCCCATCAAGTAATTCACACTCTGGAATGGCAGCGTACTTGTTGCAAGGGCATCTGCCAATGCAAGATTAAAAATATAGATATTGGTGGCAGTCTTCATTTTTGTGTACCTAGAAAGAAAAAAAATCAGCAAAGCATGTAAATGACCACAGCTAACAATGTTAAATAAAACTGAGTTCTTTCAATCAAACAAGAAGACAAGATTATGTTAACCATGTTCATTGAATACATCAATGGAACTACCACTCTAGGTGGATCCTGCAGCCCTTTGCTTCAAGTGGGAATGCTCGTTCTGCTCCACAGTACCTACTTCGTCAGTAGGGTCTTCAACCTCAATTGCATGCCCTTCTTCCTGGGCCTGTGCTGCTAAAAACCCCCAAACTACTTCCTGAATTTTGAATATGTCACACTTCAATCCCAGCTGAGCAGAAGGAGCTTTCTGTTCTGACTCCAAATTCTGCCTTAGTTTCATCACATATTTGGAGAGCTCTTCACTGTTTCAGGTCTGTTGTGTCAGCTGAGCAGCACCTGAGATCTGCTTTTTTTATGAACATGCTATACTTTTGCAGTGTTACAATGACTGTTCCATTCCACAGTACTCTTCCTGGTCATGCTCCCCTGCCACCCTCATTGCTGCCAGGGTTGCTGGACACTGTGGACACCTGGCTTTCCAGGGGTTATACGGCTTGCTCATTTGATAAAGCTTCTTTCTGTTTCCGCAAAATAACCAGTACTGTGCCTGATCAAGCATTTTAAAATTTATAGAGAGATTTGCAAGAGGAATAGACCATCTGAAAAGATTTTTCAGGCTAGGGAAGACAAGGAGTGAAATACAGTATTTAATGTTTTGAGTTTTTTTTCTGTCTGACTTTGATCTCTTCAGAACATGAGTCAGCTGCAAAAAAAGCACCCCAGTGACAGGGCTGTGTAGGAATATTTGGAACTTTTTTGCTAGGGTGTGGAGAAATGCAGATTTCTTGCTGAATGGATCTAGATGGCTTCTATGATATACGTCTGAAGAAGTCTGTACTGGCTTTGTTCTCTCACTTTCTAACACTGTGCATGAGGAGCCACTAACAGCCCTAATTTCAATTTAAGTGTTTCTTTAAAAAAGATTGTCCAGTAGATCCAAGCTCTTTCTTGACTGCTGCCTTGGGAAGTTATGATCTGAGCATGATACTTCAAAGCTTTAAATCAAACTTATATTTAAGAGTACTTTAAACCCTTTTCTTACAGAAGCACTCCATTTATCCAGCACCACTGTAACATTAACTTGGGAAGAGGTAGATGCTGCATGCATTCACACCTCTCTGTGCTGGCAGTTAATTAGAAAACTTGTACAGGATTGTAGTTTGGGAGAGGTACACAGTAAGCTGCAGCTCTAAAAATCAGTTTGAAGGGAAGAAAAACCGTAAATTTGCTGAAGAATCTTGCAGAGGAGAAATGAAAACAGCAACGTTTTTATACTGGCTTTACCATTACCAAGAATGAAAATGTTGTACTAAACCCTCTCTTTGCCTTGTCTCCTGTTTATAAGAAATGATAGTCCTCTACAGGTCTGACAACAGATTCAGGACTAGCTAAAATTGTGCCCAGAGAGCTAACATGGAGGTTTGATTGCATTGTGAGCTGCTCAGGCAAAAACAGCAGGAGAGGGACAGTGGCTCTTATTTCTACACATAGACGAAAAGGCGATGAGGATACTGTGCCCTCATCCAGACTGCTGATCCCTACTCATCCCTTGGCTAATTGCCCTATATTTATGGCTGGACAAGAAAGCACCCTTAGGTATACTGCTCAGCATTACTTCCATCACACATGAGTCTGGCACATTTCTGACTGTAGAACACATCATCAGATGATAATGATGTGGTTTTTATCAGCAATTAAAGCCATTCTTATGATTTAAACGGAATGCTTGAAATAAGTTTATCAATCAATATGGAAATCACTCAGGTTAGCGTGCCAGAGGATAGGAAGGGAAAAACTCTGAATAAATGGAATAAAGTTCCTTCACTGGGACTGGCATGGGCCTTATCCTTCTTTAAGGCTGTACATTTTCTGGTTTTGCAATCTTGCCTTCATTGTCAGTTTAAGCATAAAAGTTCTTGGACTTATTTTGTTAAATGGGCTCTACAGGCTATTAATGAAGGATTTTACTTGAGGTACTCTGTAATCTTTATATTACTAATCATGCTGTTCTTACAAAGAAAGGAAGTAGAGCTTTTGTGGTGATAGCATTTACCTCCACAATTGCCTGATCAACAAAAGCCTACTTAAATTCACAATATTCTTTTCAGTGACTTCTATGGGATTTGGGTGTTTGTACTGAATATTTCAAGATTTTATAAAGGGCTTATTCCTGAATGGTACCTTTTGTTAAGTATGTTTTTTTGTTTGTTTGTTTTTTTCCCAAATAAGTAGATTATCAGTGTCCTCAGGATTATTTTTTTTTGGTACAAATAAACACTGAAGCAATTCATTAAATGCAATTTTAACAGCATGAAAAATAACAGCCCCTCTCTGTTATTATGAATGGAGCTCTTCAAAGCTTCCATCTTAGTTGCTATTATACCTCTTGCTAAGGTATCTATCTGCCTATCTAAACAAGTGGCACAAAAAATTCCATCATCCAGACATACATGTGTACGTAATGAGATTTCTGTACTTCAGAGGGATTGGATTTTGTATGTAATTAAAGCCAAAAGAAACCTGTATGACATAAAATATCAAAACTGTTGTGTTTATAAAAACACTTTTTAAAGATACTTCTTTCATGCTTTCATTCAAAGCAACTAGAGAATCTAAAAATTAACAGATGTGTAAAAAAAGAATCCTAAATGCAAACCTGTGAAAATCTGAATGATAGTATTTAGATTTCAGAAATTTCAGCATGTAAGCCACTAAGTATATTATGTTTTGCATGACAGTGAGCAAGGTTGCAAGTGAAGGCAGAAGTTGGCTTTGAGCGACATTACTTTTATTTTTACAGCTCTAATAGACTACAGAGACTATAATAGAAGATTACTAATGGAGCAACTAAAAGAGCAGTACTGAGCTAAATATTCACCAAAAAAATACTGCTCTTGATAAATATTCAAATTAATTATGCTCATAAACTAACACTAGTATTCATTTTCTGAACTCCTTGATGCAGGTTTTATATCATAAAATATCTATGTTTATGAAGTGTATTTTGTTGGTAGCCAGTAGATGACGGATGAGGTTTACAACAGTAAGAATATATTTCTGCTTAGTTCTGTAGGGAAAAATGAGTCTTGCCTTCATCTTCAACAAAGCAAAGCTATAAAATATACTTGAGATTTGAAGATCTGAGCTGTAGAGGCCCTCACAATTGGGATTGGCTTGGAATAAGATAATGCAATAGAGAAAAGTATGCAAATCCTACTCAGATAGTCACCAAGTTCCTAGCATTCAAGGATAAATAGAAAGTCTTGAAATTACCTCTTCAACTGGCAGCCCATGGGCCACTTGTAGTTTGCAAACCAAAAAAAGGTTTGCCGAACTAACCTAGAGAGACATCCAGATCCATTGCACAAAGTGTAACATCTTGAGCAGGAGCCAAGAGCACCTTCCCTTCCACCTCACAGCCATGTGACAAGAGAGATGTGAGCACATCTTTGTGCAAGATGCCTGCCATAGCTCTGTTTCTGGTCTACAGTCTCTAAGGGTTTAGTCTCCACCTTATCACCTCCAAAACTTTTGAAGAGTCTTTTCCTTAAAGCTTCCATGGCTCAGAAGTAAAGAATAAGCAACACAAAGACCATCTCTTTTCTTAAAAAAAAGAATAAAACCTTGGTTTGCATCACACTTTATCAAAAGTTAATAGACACAGTTGGTATATTGACACCTGAGTCTTGTCCCTACTGCTTGTCAGACAAGCTCTTTACATCCTTGTGGATTACTGAAATATACCCTCTTCCAGACCCTTCAGCCCTTCTATACTAAATCAGTTTTATAGTTTCCTTGTACAACGAGGCTTGTGCAAAGAAGTCAGAGGTCTATGTTTAGCCTAATTAATATAGTAATACATACAATTACAGATCAATTTGAAAAATTCTCCTATTTGAATAACAATTCTGAGAAGAAAAGCAGAAACAGCCACTTGCACATAGGAAATGGGCTGGCCAATGATAGCCTGGTAATAAGTACTTTCAGCAACACAAAGGCATGCAAGCCTTTGTCCCACAGAATGCTAATTTGGAGACAAAGACTGCTTCAACTGATCTGTGTTTAAGTTCAATGCAAAATGTATGAAAAACTGGCTTAATTACAGGAGATCAACTGCAGAGCCCAGTGGTTCATGACAATGTTTGGCTGCTGAAGGAAACAACAGCCAGCAATTAGGTCCTGCATACAGAGGACCTGACATAACTCTTGTTGATGCTTGAGGAGATCAGGTTAGCATTTCAAATTCATGTTCTCCTTGCATAAATGACATGTTAAACAAATGAAGAATCATTATGTGCATGCATTAGATTAGCTGAGGTCTGCTTGGGTGGAAAGATAAAAACAAGTGAAGTATGCCTAGTTGAACCAATTTAAATAAACATTTATTTCCATAGCTTTTCTGGTGCATCTTTATACACGGCTCAAAACCAACAGGAAAGAGGGACGTTTTTTTTATGTGTGTGTGTGTGTGTGCTTTCCTGAGATATACTTTCTGGTTTTATTGAGCCATTACAGCTTTGCAAAGGTCATGTCGTATCCAGGACAGTCTGGAAAAAAAAAACCCAAAAATTCTTCTATTTGCCAATCCAATTAAAATGTTTGACACTGAAATGAAGTCTCAGCTAGGCCATATTCTGGAAAGTACCTTTGAGCTAAAGGGTCTCAAATGATGGACTTAGCTGATGGCTATCCCATTTTTTTGTTCTTTTTCTTTCTTTGCATGGTAATGGGTTTCTACAGAATGGAAGACTCATACTGTATCTCAGCCACAGATAAGACTTGTGCTGTGGCAGACTGTTACCTATTTAAATTTTGAAGACATATATATTCTGGATGAGTCTAACTTACCTGTCTGGGAGCATATGATTTAATCAGCAGGAAGATTTATTTTTGTTTTTTCTATTCATGAGTACTTCAGAATGCTTACACCTTAAGCCATTAAATTCAAGCCCTGGGTACAAGCACCATGAATTTTTGTACAACCCTTGCATGTTATTAGGCAGTTAGAACAACCAGATTGGAGGTTCCACACTGTGGTTAACAATCAACTCATTCTTTTGATTAATGTTTTTCTGAAGAGGAAAACAGCAAACAAATAGAAAAAAAAAAACACACAACTCCAACAGGTATAACATTATAGCAGAAAATATTCATACTTGGCTGCAATGAAATTGTGAATTCTGCAGCGCAGTCACTTTCTGCATTGATCCTGAGTTTGGGGTAAAAGCTGAACTGGGAATGGGAGAAAGGTTTCACTGCCTTTAAGAAAGACAGAGTCAGTGACTGTTTCTTCCTGTTAAAGCCTTGCATCCTGACTCCCAGCATGGCACTACCCAGTCACTGCTGTGACCTGTGATGCTGTTTAATTACAGAGATGAAAAAACATATGAATATGAAGCAACACGTCAGGTGCCAAGGCATGATGCAGTAAGATCTAAAATCTCAAGGCCCAATTATTTGACATACTTGGTTGGGAACATAGCAAGGCCTTCACATAAAATATGCTGGAGCAGCCTTCCCCTCCCTTCCTCAGACATGGGAAAGGGCAAGGAGATGTCCATTTTCTGAAGGAGTTTGAATGTATGTGCTAATGTGGATCTGAACATAGGGCAGATACCTACTGGACTGTAGTTGCTTCAGCTACTACCTCTTTTCTCCCTAACACTTTGTTCTCGAACTGCCAAGTTCATTTTCACTTTATTCTCCTCCATAGTACAAACAAAATTAAGCCAGAATTTCACCAAGGTTTACTTTGTTTGGGTTATTTTACTAACATCTTTAACTTCTCAGCTTGCATCTTCCTTGCATAGGGGCAGTGTCAAAGGATGTGCAGATCCACCAGCATTTGCTTACAGAACCCAAGCAGGTGAAGTAACCAGAGCAAACAACTTCTCATGGCTCAGGGCCATCTCTCCTGTCCTCAGCACCAATTAGCAACTTCTCTCAGACCTCAACTTTGGGAAAGCTAAATGAAAGCCTTTCAGGCAGAGTTAACTTTCTTCAGACTCTGGTGCCAGTCTTTTGAGGAACGCTGTGGCACCAAGAGAGCTGAGGGAACATCTGAGTCATTCTGTTTTCAATTAATTACAATACTGTGTTGGCTTTGGGCTAAAACTCACTTGTTTTCTTTATGTCTGGTCCCGCTTTCCTGCTGCTGAAAGGCATCCTATAGAAGTCCTCTTTCTGCTATTTAGTTTAAATCAGTGAGTTTTGTCCCTCCCCAGAGAAAACAAAGCAAGCTTCTTTCTTTGTGAAAAATAGTTATTTGGTGAAGGAATGCTGGTCCTTCCCCTTGATGTCTGACTGAGAGGATTAACAAGCAAGGATATTACTTCAGAGAGAGAACACAAAATCCACAGTAGTTGTAACAGGTAACTATTTTATTACTTCTTTCTCATTATTTTTATGCCTTTTTTAATTACATGTACATGCAAAATATCCTGGCAAAAATCTGCACAAAATAAAGCTAATGTGATTTCATTCTTTCTCTTTTTTCAAGAAGGGGTGTGTGTGTGAAACCAGCTGAGAACAGGTTTTTATACAGATATCAACCTGCCACACAAAATTTTTGATGTTGCAGTGTCTTATAACTCCTATTACCTTAATGTATTTTTTCTTTTCCCAGACACCATAAAAAGCTACATGATAAAAATCAAGTTACAATAGTATGTATAATACAATGCCTAAAGAGTCATCTGCCAGGACACTTCCTTCCCTTCCAGCTAAGGGATGGAAATGGGGGAAAAATTATCTGCCAATTATTCCAGGATGTAATCTGGCCTGTTAGTTAAACCACCTCTTGCTGAGTGTTTGTTTGCCTGGTGCTGAGACATATAAGGGTCTCCAGTAAAGGTTGCAGTTTTCGCTGTTACTGTGTAACACTTGTCTCTGGAATAAATCAATGGTGCTAAAAGGTAACTCCAATATATTGCAATTATGCAGCAGTAGGTGCTTTTTGCTGAAGTTTTTGCTTTGCTAGGAAGACATGGAAATGAAAGCTGTCATTGTCTTCAGCTTAACCTTATCCCCTCTGCCTCCAGGGAAGCGTGATTGAGAGTAAAACCACTGACTATATCTATGATAGCTACAGTGACATTTTTCTAGGGGTGGACAAGTTAACAGCTATTTTCTCTGGGTTCCAGGTGCTGGTTCCCTCCTGGTTTGTAAACTGATCACCTCAGGTGAGCGCAGTCTATGAAACCACATACCAGGAATCATGGATGACTAGGATGAGATTGTGTCTGAAAACAGGGCTCTGAGGGAGGTACCAGGACACCTTATGAAAAGGATTTGCATAACTGACTTCTTGGATGGTTGTCCTATAGATGCAGCAAATCCCAGGGCTGGAGGCTTGCATCACACAAGGGGAAAACAGGAGAAGATACCCTTAACTGCTGCTCCCTGTTCCCGCTAAAGAAAGATTTCTCTCAGCTGGGGTTGCTCCAAGCGACACAGTGAGGAGATGGTCTGTTTCACACGAATGTTTTTGTTTTGAAGTTTTATCCCTGATCTGAGATGCAAGATCTTACAGCTGATAATTGAACACTTCTCAGTAAGAAGGTGGAAAAAATATGCTATTTCATGTCTTTCACAGTTACTTGATTAGCTATAGACTGTCAGCCCTACCTTTGTTCATCACATAAATTCAAAGGAAGATATAAATAAAATTTAGAAGTGTTTAACATTAAACGAATGAATGAGAATGCTTCTTAACACAGGTGGGCTAAGCTGTGAAACTCCTTGCTAGTGAACACTGTTAAAAGCCAACTTCCAAAAAAAAAGAGCAGAGGCTTTGAAAGATAATGATAGCATCCCCATTTATAATACCATAGACCTAAACTCCATGGCACAAACCAAAGATGACTCAGATGATTATAAAAATAACTTCATTTGCAATCACTCTAACCAGAAAATAGTTGCCTTTGGGTTTCAAAAACATACATAAAGATTTTTAGAGTAGATGTAGAGTAAATTTATATTTTGAGAGAATCATCAAAGATTGAAACCTTGTTTTCACTTGGAATCATAATGAAAATAATATTTTTTCTTTAATATCTGTCAATCAGAATCTCTACAAAATCCACCTTAGGACACCCAAGCTTAAAGATAACCAGCTTCAAATTTTTAACAATGCTTCAGCATTCTGAAATTTTACTTTAGAGAATATTTGTTTCAAAGCAGCTTTGTTTAGTGGCAACATTTGTGACCTTTTAGTTCCAACTTCATTTTTGATTCTGATTTTTTTGGGGACCGCTGCATGTTAGAGAAATCCACAAAATCTACTGAATAAATGTGGATGCAACGTGCATCTTAGAAAGTCTTTCAACAGTCTAACAGACAGTTAGAAGGATTCTTACATAGTGACACCCCTGTTTTTTCCACTTTTGGCTAAGGATCAATCACTGGCTATAGGTGGAGAAGAGATTAGTAGGCTAGATGGTGAGTCTGAGCCATTTGGGCTTACATCATGTAATGTTTGAGATTTTTGTAAACATGTCACCTTTTGATCATGAAAAAAAAACTATAAAAGCTTTCAAGAGTGTTCAGCAAAAGCTACGCCTGATGATTTGAAAAACTACTGTAAGTTAAAATGAAATAAAGCAGTACTTCAGGATTATGTTACCTAATGAGCTCATTATTAACCAGCTTGCTAATAATTACATAATGTATGCTTACAATATTTTCTAACTTTACTGAAGCCATGAAAAGTTGGTACAATTTGACTTCTTTTTATAAGAAAATCAAAACCTAATTGGGAAGTGTTTAACATTATTTTTATGGGAGCCATTACTAAAATGATACTCCAGGAGAAGTACAGCAGGACCAAAACAGCTTTCTTAAGAGTTACTGAGTGAGAGGGGATGTTTTCTGCCCAGAAGTGCCTGGTGGCAGCCACTAGCAGAGCAGGGGGGTCTGCCCCTCCTGGACCAGGCATGTATTCCATGTGTGACAGCTCACTGGAATCTAGGCCAGGCACATGGTGGCACAGGGTCTGGAGACAATGTTGGGCTACAGAGCTCACTCATCCCACAGTTACATCTGCTTCCTCAAGGAGATGGCGGTTATCTCCAGGTTGCAGGCTTGTGCATTTTCAGGCAAATTTTGACCATGTCTGTATTAATAACAATCATTTTTAACAAGAAAACACAAAGGTATACATGCCATTTTAACTCTCTGATTCTCCTGATATTGAGGCAGGGAAGGGAGCCACTTGCCAGTCAAACATTAACTCACTAGCAGAGGTTGGTAAACTTCCATCACAAACAGTGTGCAAACATAATATGGGATGCTGAGTGAGGGTCACCCCCTATGCTGCTCACCTAATTCAGCTTCTATGCTGTTCTTGATCAATCTGACTCTCCCAGTTCTGTCCCCAGATCTGCCCTGACTTGCGCTGGTGAGCAGCATCAGTTCATAACTGGCATGACCCGTTAAGGCTGCTGTGGCTTTACTTAACGGATCTTAGCAATGGGATGAAACCTTTGCAGAACAGTGGAACAGGTGGGACACACATTTGCACATGAGTGCCATCCAAATGCACAGAAGGTCATGCAGATGTGGACAGGACAGAAAAGAATGAATATTACACATTTCTTGGTTTCTAAGTTCCCTGATATATGCTGCTAAAAGAGATGCCCTCGGCCTGCTTTCACACTGCATCCATAACTCCATGTCACTTTCCAAAGTATCCCTGTTTTTTCGAAAAACTTGCTTTGCTTCAGCCACTTTCAAGCTTGTGATAATTTCCAGTTTATTCCTCTAACAGACTCTCTCTGTTTTCTATCTTAGAATCACAGAATCATAAAATCATAGAATAGTTAGGGTTGGAAAGGACCATAAGATCATCTAGTTCCAACCCCCCTGTATGGGCAGGGACACCTCACATTAAACCATGTCACCCAAGGCTATGTCCAACCCAT